>JANSTW010041505.1:0-14400 GCA_027564275.1 Diadocidia ferruginosa
CCTTCAATTCTTATGTTCTAAATCTTCTTGCCCCCCCCCCCCCCCCCAAAAGACGTCCCTGATTGAATTCATAATAACTTATATGGTAATAATAATTCCTATAGTATATACTCAACTGTCAATTATTTAATATTTTATAATGACATTTCTTCTTAATTATAAAGATTATAGAAAGTAATAATATGAGAAGATCTCAATCAAAACTTTGTACCCAATACTTTCTATACAGATAAATACTTAAGTGTATTACAGAATGTGTTGCAAATACTGTAAGTACATATTATATTCTATATATTATAGTATTATACAGTATATCATATAACAGCTAACTAATAAATAATTAATTTCTCAATGCCCTTAATGATCTATCAAATGACAAATTTATATAAATTTTATCTAATAACACACTTGGCATAATATACGCAATATTATATATTGTGACATTAATGAGAACATAATTTCAATCCAATTTTTTTTGCTACATCTTTTAATTAAACACGAAAATTGAGACCATAAATATTATAAATTTAATTATGTGTGCGTAATATATAGCAGAGACATATTTTGGGCAAAAACTGAAATGATATTTTATATAAAATATCCTGCCAGAAAAAACACTTTTTTATGTCATAATAATACAGTAATAAATATATAGGTATAACTAGTACCTACGTCTCGGTCTCACATAATAACTCATCATGTATAAAATAAAAATATAAAGCAAAAAATTCGCCTAAATAATCTAAAGCAACAAAAAATAGGAAAAAGGAAAACCAAAAAAAAAACCCTTATATTAAATTACCACCCTTAATTTTTCCTTTCTTTTCATTAACAACCATCGGTAATATTACATAAAAATACGCAATTTATATATTGTATACATACAATAAACACCATGGCGGTATATCGCAACCTTTTATTTTATATATTATTTTGTGATACTTTTTTGTTCAGATATTAAATAATATATCCTTAATACTTTTATATTAACAATGTTACCAAATCATTCATATCAAATGTATATACATTAGGGAGCCCAATTTTAGTATGGAAAATTTTTTTGCGAGCACTTTAAAAAAAAATTCTACTATTCTTTAAACTTAGCCCTGCAAAAAATTAGACTGATTCATAAATTTTAAGGACGCACAAATTTGCTTTATGAATGAAGGTCGCAATTTTGACCTCGAATTTGTAAAATATTTCTAAAACGTGTGCATTAATCATCTGCAAGTGTATTGACTACTAATAATAATTTAAAAAAATGAAACTTTTTTTCATAGATGATGATAGCATAAAAACAGGCGCTTCCAATTCTTCCATACAAATTGACGATATTTTTTTTAAGAATATTAGATTGCCGACTTTTGCGGTTACCCTATGTTATTTGAGTATATTAGTGACTCATTTATTTTATTAAAGTATACAACTTTTTAAACATAGTAAAGCCTTGGATGATGGAAATAAAAAAGTTTTAGAACCAAAGTTGGTATTTTGTTAAAATCAAAGTTATGTATCTTTTAAACTATTCAGTGTTTTAAGTAGCAGATTAAAATTTCTGGGCGCTCTAATATACAGAGCATTTTTTGGTGGTCCGGAAGTTTTAATAACGGTTTATATTTTGTGAACAAAAATATTTATTGTGTCAAACCCACAACAATAAGAGTCTATATTGCGAAGGTGAGATACTGCCAGGCAAAAATAACTATGGGCAGACGAGTGTTAGACCTAAAGCTTAACTGGCGCGGTTACTCCCAGTAACCAAAGCTCGTCTAGCCGTTCAATTTTTTTTTGTTCACAGTTTTAGCCTTTCCAAAATTAATTTCTATTTTTTTAGTTTTTCATAGTCTTCCATTTTTTTTTTCATTTTTCAATTTTCATTTTTTTTCTCACGTTAGTTTTTCACTAGTATAGTTTTCAATTCATTTTTTTTCACACTTAACAATTGTTTAAAAAACAGCTGAATTTTGTCTTGTACAACTTGATTTATTGCAAGGCTAAACCATAATGTCCGCTGAAATTAAATGTTGACCCTTTTATATAATATGCATCTCAAGCTCTGCCCATTTGATAATTCGATGATGTTGGTAATGCTAAATCGTAGTTTTTACCTCTGTGGAGATGTGCTCAACGCGCCCAAAGAAGTTTTCACTTCAAAAACACATTTTAATACATTTGAGAGCATTGAAATAAAATGATCTTTGTTGCGAAACGCTGGAATCGCTCTATTTATTTGTATTGCATAAAAAATAAAAAAAAATACGATACAGTTTATTAAATACAAAGTTACCTAGTAGGTATAGCGAAAAGTATACTTCTTTGGCGGAGAGATCTGCGATGAACAAATTTCACTGTACACGCAACATAAACACTTTGTTTGTTTTGCTGCATCTACAATCGTATGTTGGTTGGTGCAGTGAGTGTCTCAGTGTATATGAATGCTTTCTGCATATTAAAAATACTGGACTGTAAAAATCAATTCAATAAAAAAAATTTAGATTTTATGGTCGAATCTCGAGGAAAGGTTTGCTACTGTCATAAATTTTCACTTGCTTTAAATATAAATTGTAACCTTGATAAATTACATACACATCAGATAAATTTATTTTAGCTTCTTTACAAAATATATTCTAAAGCTTAAAGTATAAATAAATTCTAAAATTTAAAAATAACACAATAGAAATTCTAATTTAAAAATAAAAATTTATTTTTGTTTAATTTATTGAAAATTTATAATTGATACGAGCTATCGCTTTCAATATTTTCCATTTTTATCTTATTATAATATCATCTTCAATGTTATACATTTCCGGCTATATTATTATTTATATTATATAGAAAAAGGTTTTGGTATATTATTTTTATAATATAAAAAGGGTTATTTATATATAATTTTAACTTTATTACCGTGAAAGCCCACTCAAATTAATCTTAATTTAGCATTTAATATAGAAACATCCTATTTTTAGATACTTAAAATTAAAGTTGAAGAGAATAAATGCGAAGTATGTAATATAAAATGTTATATATAGATTTATCTTAAGAATAATTTTTTTTTAAATAATTCAAAAAATATAATTACATGACTACAGATTTTTGTATCCTTGTTTTATTCCTTATACCATACCAAAAAACCACTAAAAATTTCGTTTTATCTTGCTTTAGATTTATTTCTGACAATATTTTCTTCATCAGTGCTTCAGATACGTCACGATTTCTCTCTATATATAATCATAACTTATAATATGCATACAAAATTGTATTGCATCAACAAATCTTAACATTTTTACGCATAAAGAAATACATTTCAAACTACACAAAACCTATTTAAAATTATAATGAAATGTTGACACTTTCAATTTTACATATACCTACCTGTATAATATTACACTTTCAACACTAAAAATTAAATAGTTTAGCACATCCTTTTCAGAAATGTTATTTGTTTAATAAGAATACATTCGTCTGTCTATACAATATTGTGTACCATACATAAGATATCTAAAGCTCATAAACGTATATACAAGATATATGCCCATAACACCGCATAGTTATTTAATACTAAATATCAAAAGGCTTTACATAACTAATGTAAATATGTTATATGTACTACATGTCGCAGACAATCATACATGGAATTTTATTCTAACACATTTACTTATATATACTATATAGTATTTATTAAGGAGCTTTATCACTGCGGGATCTAGATTCTAGACGAAGATTTTGAACATATTTTATAGTAACACTGATAAAATAAGTGACATTTTATAAAATAATAATATATGCTCTATATATATGCTCACTTCCTAATGAAAATTTCCATATTTATTGAATAAACTTGTACCGAATTTATGTTTAAACATAAAATAACAACAAAACATAATACAATAAATAAGAGATTTAACACAGCAAATTTTTGGTGATTGTTTATAGCATAAATCAACAATCGCGCAAGCATTTAAATTAATTTTCATCAGCGAATGCAAATGCTGCAAAATGCTTACATTAGACTTTTGGGTTTAGCGTTCGTTATATTATATTTCGGAAAGATTTATATAATTTATTTTATTTATACAAATTCGATGTTCTTCATATGGTTTTATGTGTGTTTAAATATTTTCTAAATAAATTTTCATCGCATGTTTACTTATTAATTTTCCATGGTATTTTATAGATAGACATATGTGTATGTATACGCTTGGTATATATATGGATAAAATGATGAGTACCTAACAATCTCATAAACTCCTTGAGGAATATTTTAGCGTGCATATATCCGTTTTTGATTGAAGTTTGCGAATAAGACGAAACTTTAGCATCTTCGCATATCATCTTATGTGTATATGTTAAAATGGTTTATTTCATGTTGTTCTATATAAGATGATGCAGTAGCGAGGTGTTTGGTATAAATTTAGACTATAAAATAAACTTATAGTGTTTTATGTTTGATCTCCCTCTATGATTGAGGAATAGTCAAAGTTTGTTAAAAAGTTCAGAAAAATGTAATTGGAGTAAACAAATTTATCGACTAAAAATGGTTCTCTATAAATTTCAAACAAATTTGTTGGATATCAAATTATAATGTTGTAGACACTTTAGAGATCATATAAGTTTTTAGTGGTCAGGACGGTAGGGATATGACAATACCACATTTTTTTATCATTCCCTCCTCTTTAAAGCGGGAGCAAATCAATCCTCTATAAGAAAATTAAACAAAAGAGAGAAGACATTTTTCAAAAATCATTAGGGATTTTTTTTCGACCTCTTGCATATGCTAAAGTTACTTGTGGATCGAATCTTCCTTAATTATTTGTATACTAGTAAGTATTTCGAATACTTTTCTGAAACACCTTTTTGAATTTCTCTTTAACTCTCCAAAAAAACAATTTGATGAATTTTAACCCAAACTTTGACCATTTTCCGTATAAAAATGAGGAAGAACGCCAAATATTTTAGAGAATTTCGAAGACAGTTATAGAAGCTCGGGCTGTAATAACTTGCAGGTATTTCAAATATCTGATATTTTGATACCAAACCCTCTATATGCTTTCCCCGTCTAAGTGGAGAGGGACATCGTCAAATATTTAAAGAGATTTAGAAGTCATGGGAGTGTCACTCAGAGGTGTGTGCTGAAAATTCTTGTAGATTATTAAATATTTATCATATTTTGATAAACCAAACACTCTCCTATACGTCACACAAAATAGATAGTAAGTTTCGATTCATCTACTCTTATCTATTATTTTCATATCCAATTCTCTAAAAACACAATTTTTATGAGGTTTTTGCAAACCCCGTCTAAGGGAGGAGAGTATCAAGTAAACTGTTATAGGTGTTTTCAAAGTATGTGAGGGTCAGTGAGAGACTTGGGCGGTATAATTATATTTCAAATACCTATCATATTATGATATAAAAATCTTCGAACTTGATTTAATTTATATACAAAATTCGGCTTTTATCCCACTTGTTAAACCAGGAAAGTCTTAACTCTGAACCAATACCTTTAATTTGATACGAAACACTTCTTACGAACCCCCTAATTTTGATGACATTTTAATAAACTCTTTTCTTGGTCTAAGGGAGGAAGATTGCCAAGAATTTTGGAGGAATTGGATGTCAAAGGTCAGGTTAGGAGCTGGGATCAAAATAACTTGTATACGTATTTTCAATACATTTCATATTATGATAGCAAACACTCCTTACCCGCAAGGAAAACGCGGAAGAGGACAACCCAAATCTGCGACGATCAAGCGATGATAAAGCGCGGGCGGCGCTTGATTAGAACCCGCAAGGAACCCGCAGAAGAGGACGACCCAAATCTTTGTGGTGCCGAACGATGTTGTAGGAAGCCGAAGCCGAAGAAAAGAACTTCAACGAAGTAAAGGTTTTGGCAAGAAATCGAATACGTAAGAAGCAATTTGTTGATGCCCTATGCTTCTATGCTATGGATAAAAGAATGAGATGATGAAACACTTCCTACTCCCTCTCCTTTCTTTCCTTCACACAAAATGATTTATATATAGAAAATATAGATCTGCCTGATCCATTCATCCTGGACAATTGAAGTCTTTTATTATTCATAAACTTGTAAGCATTTTGAAGATCTTTCATTTGGTACCAAACATCCAAATTATTTGTTTCGCTTAAAAATGGAGTAAAAGACCAAATTTTTTGGTGTTTTAGAAGTGTCTGGGCGAGTCAATTAAGAGCTTGAGCCGAAATAATTTGTAGATATTTCAAATACTTCTTATATTTAGTTAAACCAAGCAATCCTCTCTTCCCTTCCTCCGCCCTCAGACAGAATGATTTATATTGAATTTTTTTTGCAATTTATACAAACTTATTAACCCTTTCCTTCGTCCAAGGTGAAAAGTATCAAAGATCTGTATAGGTACTTGAGCCGTTATATAACATTTCAAATATTATCAAAATATTGTAATTTCAAACCATTCTTACTTTAAATCCTTTTGCATTCCTTTAATCAAATTGATTTATATACAAAAAACAGTTTTTCCAGCCTGAAAGTCAGAGCCTTCTTAATTTTATTAAACTAATAAGTATTTCGAATATCTGTCATTTGATACCAAATATGTTTTAAACAAACCCTTGCAGTAACCAATTTTTATGAAATTTTCTAAAACTTTGACACTATTTTCCGTCTAAGGGCGAAATAGTTTTGATTGTTTTCAAAGTCGGCGGAAGAGAAAACTTTAGTTAGTGGCTTGGATCGTAATCGCTGAAATGATGATACTCCTTAATTTGAGCTCATATAAATAGAAATTATGTTAAGCGTGCTTGAAATATTAAATGTATCGTTAAATTTCGAATATCTATACAAAATCGAGTAAACAAATATAGTCAGATGAATTTATTTGAACGCAAATCTACGCAACCAAACAAAAAATAAAGTTACTATATAAGAGCTGTGCTTATAACGTGTGGGTTTGCACTGCATGTTATACCTTAAATATTTACTTCGGTTATGTGTCTTTACGTTCAAATAAATTGTTGTTTCTCTGCTAAGCACGCATCCAATACCCTGAATATGGGTTCGCCACGAAATCCCGTTTCCCGAAATTGGAATCGCAAATTACTTTTTTCAAAATTATTTTTTCAAAAATATATAAACATAATTTATCGCGAGAGAAAATTTGTTACGGAATAACATTGAGTATTGACTACTGAAATATTTTAAAACAGGCTAATCGGTCTAAAGCTATACGGCTTCCATTAAGACGTATAGGTTAGACGTATACGTATAGGTTCTCTTTTATAAATGAATTTCATTCATTCAATTCAAATTCTCATATAAATTAGTGGATCGACCAGGGCACACTACTAACTATGTGAATGTATACAGAATATCAAATTGTCTTTTGATTTTTAAAATTCGTTATAGCAATATATAAATGAAAATATGGATCGATTTATTCGATTACATATTTTTTAAACTCATCCATGGAGTTTGTCAGCCATACTGATGATGGGACGTATAGATCTCGAAACGAGTTTTAAGTACTAAGATTGCTTCGTGGATTATTAGTTTTAAAAAAAAAAAGTTTTTTTCTAAACGAAACAAAACTTTCAAGGCTGGACGAAGAAGAATGTTTTAAATTAGACCGATTAACCTGTTTTAAAATATTTACATATTTCAAGTTAACGGTCGAAAAAAGTAAAATGATTAATTAGTATTGACTACGTCGTATCAATACTGGATTTTGGAAAACGGAATAACGACTGGCACCGCTTAATATTCGTCACTGACTTCTGTCTATATGTACGAATATACAACTAATACCAACATTATAATATATATGTTATTAAATAAATAGACAGACATTGCACAAAATTTATTTGAAAATTAAATTACAAATTAAGCGAAGAATGTTTTCCCATTTTTGTACGCGTACATATACGAGAGCTACAGAATTATAAGCTGTTCTTTGGTGTGGTTTATTTATTTTGCTGCTCCGCGTTCTCTGAGATGGATGGGTAAATTTATCCCTAATTTTTTCTATACTCCTTTTAAGCTTTTTTTTATGATGAATCAACATTAATCACACTTCAAAGATATTCGATGGTTTCTTAGTATTATAAATAATTTTATCAACCCTTTTGCCAATCCTTCACACAAACAATTTTTTGTATGTTCGTTTCGTAACAGAAGAAGGACATTTTGTATTTTATATATTGTTTACACTTAGGCCGCATTGTCTTTGCGTTCTGTTTCAATTTATTTACACGCTATATTCTATAGAAAATTTCAAGATATGTAGGACATTTAGTTTGTGTACCTACAGATATCCCTATAGTCCAAATAATATACATTGTCTTATAATATTGAGGGTTTTGTACGAACAACGAATGATGATGATGATGGCGTTTCTCTTAGATATATTTTAACAAGAACCAAAATACTTCTCATACCGAAATTTTGATTATTTAACTATATTATGTGGATGATCCTTTTTTTGCTATGGGCGGGTAGATGTATATAATATTGCTTTTGGGAGGCGGACAAGGCGGCGAGGGTAGTTTGCCGCAAGTGTTACTTTAATATTACCTTCGGGCTGTTGACTTTGTTGAATGTTATATAAATTATTATATGGAACCTTACCTCTCTGCACAGCTATCTACAATATAATACAAAATTTTAGTTTTAAACAATAATAAGTTATATAAATATATACGTAAGGTAAAGACGTATAAAAGGAAAATGACTTTTAGAAAATTTATAGAAATGATTTATATATCATACCCGTCATCATCATTAAAACATCATTCAGTCTTCTTCTTTGCCTGCGTTCAATTTATTTAAGTTTCTGTTAATAATAGCATAGCATTTAAATAAAATTATGTTGTTTAATATTCTAATGGTTTAAAACAAAACAATATAAGAAAATCTTTTTATGTATATACAGAATATTGTAGTTACAATACAAAATATATTTTGAATATAAAATACTTTAGGTAGCTATTGTTGTGTACATATAAATTATAAATCGTTGAAATGGAACAAAACAATACACTATTCTACTCTAGAATAATAATATTGTAAGTAACATTTTAATTCACCTGTAAAATATGGAAAGCTTTCTGGGAAATTTTAAGGTGGATTGGCACACACAACATAATAAAAAAAATATCTGCACAATTTCTGGATAAATGATTTTATATAATGAAAAAGAGCTTTAAATATTATAATGTGAAAACTTTTGTTTACGTATATATAATATAATATACCGAAATACCGAATACTATAAATAATAGTTATATATATTTTAATGGACCTTTATAAATTCTAAGATATTTGACATTTTAATCAACAGATTAGTTTTTTTTTTAATTATTCCCAATGATTTTTTGTTTATATATATAGAAGATCTATGAAAAAATTGCAAGCTTAAGTATCTCGTCCAATGGAATTGAGGTCTCCCATACAATTTATCGTAAAAAAATATTTTAATATAAAACAAAATAAAAAATTATGTATACTGATGTATGCACATTTTTGTGAGGTTAGGTTTGGTTGTTGTTATGGGTTGGTTTGTTGTTCTTTGGCTTTTATTATGATTTATCCAAAATTTCATTGATCCACTATTTTTCGTTAAAATTGCAGAAGAAAAACAATCGGCCGTGGAGAACTAATAAGAAAACAGTTGGAAATCCGCCATTTTGTTTATTAAAATTGAGTATATCTGTCAAATTCAAAGTTAAACAGGACTTACAGTTTCAAGTGGAATCAAAAACTTTCGGCCTGTTGCTGTCATATAAACCCAAATCAATTTCGAAATTTTATAATTGCCTTGATTCCGAAAGAACTTCTATCTAGAAATTATAAACTTTAATTTGTATTGGTAGACTCGAAATACATACCCCGATTATAATATTCATTTACTTGACCATTATCGGTTTGAGGTTGGGTTTCTGATTTTCTTAAGGTCTCTATATAGATCAAAAAACAAAGAGACTTCCCATACAATTTCCATTTCATGTGAAATAATTTTCTTTTGAGTAACTGAATCATCAGATACGGTAAAGTTTTTTGTGTAACTAATACCCCGAATCAACCAAAATTTCGGAAAAATTGGTTGATTCGGGGTATTACACCTAGGCAGTCGATATATTATTTTTGGGTCTCTATGCTTACAAATTGTATGCATAATTTGTTATTTTCATAAACAAGAATTTTTTTTTAATATTATTAGGTATATATGAATGTTACTAAATGCAGATATGGAGGGTAAAGAGAGTAACTACCCCCTCCCCTATAACTTTTTTAAAAAAATTAAAAAAATATTGTTCTGGTTAGAGAGCCTTTATGTTAGTGTTAGTTTAGTTCAATTGCGAGCGGCCAACTCGAAATTAACAAAAACAATTTGTATATTAAATGTTCCCAACAACAACAACCAATTTGAATTTTTGTATTGAGTCGTACCAACCAATAAAAACATTGACACTCTTGGCCATTCGCAATTGAACAAACCAATACTACCATAAAGGTTTGCTAGTTCTGGTATTATAACAGAAACAAATTTTCGCTGCGCGGCCAATAATTGATAATATTATATAATCGAGAATTTATATGTTGATTTTCTTCGTTTACTTGTATTTCTTGATTTTTAAGGTCCAATTTGACCAATTTAAAAAAATAGAAAATGCTCCGGACAAAATGTCCGTGGCAAACTTGAAAAGTGTAAAATCAATTAAAGCTTCTATACATGTAGTTTTCTACCATTAGTGCAGAAATCGCGAAGTTTGTAGTAGTATAATCGCCTCCATACGGAATATACGCATAGGAAGTATACAATATAATATATTTCGAAACCTTGATTTCGCATGAAATTTTTTTAATTTTTTTATTTTATTGATTTACAATTTATGTTAAGTAATACAATTAAAAAAATCGGTTCGACAGATCCAGCAAAACTAGTGTAGTCAGCAAAACCTTTTGATCTGAATTTAGTACCAGAGTTTAGCGCACTAAACACTAAAATATAATACTGAACAATGTGATTTTGTGCGGATGTATGTTATTACATACTGTGGTTTGAGTCAAATTACAAGAAATATAATTATTTCAAGTATTTGACACAATGGATGCAATAGCTCAGTTGATTGAGGCATGGTGAACCAAATGAATATTGTAAGCGGGAGGTCGGGGTGGTTCTCTCCTTACGGCACAAATTAAAAATTTCCAGAAATGGTTTTTCGAAATCAAGGAGATAAAATTACTTCTGGAATTTGATTTGGGCCGTATTAAGATCGATGGAACGGACCGGGTGGTTCGGATTCCACTTGAAACTGTAGGTCCCGTGTCACGTTGAATTTGACAGACAGATTCAACATAAAAGTGACACACGTGGTATCAAAACGACATTTTCATGCTAATTGGGATTCTGAGGAAGAATCAATTTAACCTTGGTCAGCTTTAATTGTGTCAATCACAAATGCTAGGCTGGGTCATTATAATGATAAGACCTGGTCATGAGACAAACTATATTATTCAGTAATATAACATCTACCGAGATCATATAAATTTATTTAGCGAATATGTAAAATTCACCCTCCCCCTCTCTTGCATCCTCCCCAAACTTCGTAGGATCGTAAGGAGACTCCCCTGAATACCGTCTGTTCAGATAATTTGCGGCTCTCGGACCATTTTCGGAGAGGGAAGGGTGTAAAGATCGTATTTTGTATATAGAAAATTAAATTTATTAAAGGTTTTTTACCAATTTAAAAAAGCAAATTTAGATATTATAGATGCGGGGTTCGAGAATAAAATCTAGAAATTCGATTTTTGTACATTTCTCTTACCAGAGGGCTACTGCCCTACAAACTCCTTGCTTTGTTTTAATTGCATTATCCCTGCATTCTGCAATCCTTAGAACTAAAGTTGTGGACCTGGTCAAGACCTTTCATTTGACATCACACAACCTCTTAAGTTTAAACTACAACAATTTTTTTTATTTACCTTCCATTCTGTATATATATATGCAACATTAAAATATTTCATACATGAATAACATATTTGTTGAAATGTCCTTTAAATAAAAAAAAAATATTTCATTTTAAAACTTTTGCATATACAAACAATAAAACCCCCGCCCCCTCCTAAAAAAGGTCCGAGCGCCGCAAACTCCAACAACAACCGTGGTTCAGGAGATACTTCTAACAAACTTTCCTGAGGGTCCAAGGGTGGCAAGGACAAAGCTTTTGGGCGTTATGTCTTTGGGTGTTATGTTCTGCCACCGATCTAAGATGGGGAAAAATTCTACACTTCAGCCAAATAATAAAAAGAACTTGTTCGGTTCTGGAAATACTCTTATAGGATTACGGATCTAACTTATTATTCAGAAAAATAGTTAAAACTCAACAACATTTTCAAAATTCGTCTACGAATGTAATTTTTTTTATATATTATACTTATATACCCCAAATGCAATCCTATAGAGTTTAGAACAACTAAAAACTCACTCCTTCTAAAATTTAGTCTATTATAGACTTATTGTTGAAGCATTTTTACGAAATATTTGTATGGAATATTTTCCTCCCTTTTGACTTGAAGACCCCAAGAGAACCCACACCAAAATTTGGTCGACAAAGGTAAAAATTTCTTATATATGGTATTTTAAGGACAGACGGACAGAGAGATAGACAGACGGATAGATTGAATCTTGTGCTAAAAAAAAAATAAAACACAAAACATTATCCCAGAAATTATACAAACTAAAACTGAAACCTTAAACCTAAATTAATGCAAAAGAAAACAGTATCTATATTGAGTTTACTGATGATGATGAAATACAAAGTAACTCCAGACAATTGAAAAGGTATAACTCAGAGATTTCAATTGATACTAACTTTTTTAGTCTTTAAGGCCTTTATAATAATAAAACAAAATTATGAAAATCGTACGACAAAAACTGGTAGCCAGTAATATCTAGATATATCGAGCGAAAAAGATAGAGCGACAATATTTTTTAAATATTTTGAATATTTTTTTAGATTTTAAAGATTTTTCTATTGTCTGACTTTAATAAATTTTCTTTTCTTTTTTCAGTTTTAATGCAATGGATAAAAGAAGAAACCCGTTTATAGTACCATCTTTATGGTTGATCCTTTTTCTGGAAATTTGTGGTAAGTTTTAATTTGGTATGGTAAATTTTAAATTTTGATTTTTTTTTATTAATATTTTACTTTAATTTGAATAACGTTTCGCTCAGTATTGTGAACATCTTCAGTGTTTACCATCATATTCAATGCAATAATCGAATATATAAAAATCAGGAACTAAATTAGCATTAAAGATAGATAATTGTCTTAAAGAATTATAATTTACATGTTCTATTTGCTTTTTTTTTAAACAAATAAACTTTTCATACTTAATATAAAAAAAATCAAATCAGTCAACATGTTTGAAAGTTTCATATAAAATGATCAATACCTATATATGTATAAAAAAAGAAAATTTGAAAATACATTAATTTAAATAATTATACCTTTAACCTACATACTAGACATACATATTATATACGAATTTTACATATGAAGAAGTTTTCCATGTATACATACTCAATATCTACCTTTAATTTTCCTTCTCGCTATATAAGCATAACTACCGCACACATATGTAGGTACAGGTAGATGTATATTATATATATGTATGTTAATCAACGATCTAGGATAATAATATTCAAAATTAAATACCTTAAAAATAAATTATGCAAATAATCAACCTTAAAATGTACACTATATAAAATATATTCTTCCATTATATATATAGCAATATGTATACGGATATGGGAAAAAGGTAAAAGGTTCATTACCTACTCGTCCCTTATTCTAGAATTTAGATTTTTCCATGCTGCATATATAAATACACCTTACTAAGGTAATATAATATATAGTTCAATAATTACATCGTATCTTTTCATTAATTCTCATTTAAATCTAACAACATGACAACCAATTTCTTATACTTTATATCATTATATTAAGCCCATTTCCGTTTTTGGTCGTACGGCAAAGTTGTGTTGTTGTTGTTGAAAAGTTTTAAATAATTTATTTATTCCTTTAATTTCTTTTCCCAGCTATATTTTATGTACATATATAAGAACTCTTAATAGCCTTAGCTATTTTATAAAGTAAAATAGTAAAGAAACTCTATTTTTTGTTGTGTATGTAATATAATATAGGAAAAAAATGTTATAAAATATACACATTTTAAAATGTTGAGCTTTATTAAATAGGCTTAAAATATAGTCGGGGTTTTTTAGTTTAAATTTTCAAATTAATTATTTAATCTTAATTTAAACTTATCACATAATAAAAAAAGCTTAAATTTTCAAATGTTTAATTTTTAATTTTTAATTTTTAATTTTTAATTTTTAATTTTTA
>JANSTW010041516.1:0-14397 GCA_027564275.1 Diadocidia ferruginosa
CCATTTATCCCGATTTTTTTGTATGGCAGCTACCCGTTCCTGTGAATCAAAATTCTTGATTTTCAATAGCAAACAATTGGAACACCAAAAACCATCCCTACAAAATTTCAAAATGGTATCTCATCTAGAACTTTCTATTTTTGTGTGAACTTTAAAGTGCGGACGGACGGACGGAAGGACGGACAGACAATTTTTTTTTGCATTTTTCGGTTTAGAATATTCAAAGAGAAGTAAAAAAAATATATTTTTAATTTTTTCTATTTTTCAAAATTTTTAAACGATTACAAGACTTTTATTTATTCTATATTAACCGTATATAAATAAAAGTAAAAAGGGTAACCGTATATAAATAAAAGTAAAAATGGTAAAATGGTCCTAGGCTCCCTCGCTTTGGAGTAATGGACACGATGATGATGATTATATTTATAGTGGTCGAAAATAAGACAAAATTATGATTATTTTTATAAAAGAAAATATTATTAACAAACAAATCATGTTTTCTAAACCGAATATTATATTAAAGAATAACCTATATCAGTTCAGTAATCGTTCTCAGAGAGCAATATTAAAACATTTTTATTTATTTCATAGTTTTTGATTTACAAATTACAAGAATCGATTATATCAAAAAATTCATTCATTGACAGAAATATTAAGTTTTTTTTAAATTTATTCAAATTCTTCAATTGTGTATTCAGTATTGGTTTGAAGAAGCTAGTGTATTGTGCATCCAAACGCAGAAATTTGACTATTAAAGGCAAGGAGAACTACTTTTAATTTGATTTCATATATTTTGCTTTAATAAATATTAATAAACTATCTTTTACTTTTTTTTCTTGATTTTTATAGACGACTTGTAAAAGTCAAACTTAAAAGGAATATATAGTAGACATTATCCATACATTGTTTAACATTTATTTTAACAATGGATTTTATTGTGCGATTATGAATAATTTGGCAGTGTTTATGCGTTCTTTTTTATCAGCAGTTGCAGTAGTTTAAACACATTATATCGACAGTAAGTTAGATCAATGTTTATACATAATAAAATCCATGTAAATATAAATACATTTTTTATCTTTAAAAGTTACGTCAATATGTATATAACACTTAGCTTGAAGATAAGAAATTGTTCTTCAATTATTTAATAACAGTTATTCAACAATAACATATACGGGGACATTTTAGTAGTATTTTTTGTATTCGATACGATTTTATATTTTATATTTCTATACACAGGCCGAAATGTTTTTGTATTGACAGTTTTTTTACGTAAGGTCAGGAGAACGACAATGCTTCAAATATGATCATATGATACTTCTCCCCATTCATAAGAAAATCAGAAAAAATAAGGTGACATTTGGCGTACCGCTCACTTTCAGAAGCTGTGTCACCCAGCACGTTGTGTAGGATGCCCAATCCGGCCTAATGGACGCCGATGGTTCAGTGTCCAGAAAGAATCGCAACAAGTCTGGAAATATTTAAACGAGACAGTGACAAGTACGTCAGTTCTGTTTAGGTTGTACGAACGTCAGGTCTTCCTGGCCCTGCAACAAGAGATTATTCTACTCCACTTCAAGTTCGCTAATTGCAAGAAATGTTATTTAATGCGTGCGCCTTATTAAGATTTAGGAAGTATGAACTTCCCAGCTAGATCACTATCAAGAGATGAACCAAGTCTGGTCAGTTCATCGGAACGATCATGATACCATCAATATACAGCTATGATCAGGAATCCAAACCAGAGTAACATCATACAGATCTCCAATAATAATTGAATAAGTTCTTCATGGCATTGCTTAACCAGTTTTAAAGAAATATTCGAAAAGGCTATAGAGCATGACTGTCTACGACAATTACTAAACTGTGCAAGTGAGCCTCAATTCCCTTCAATCGTCTACATGCCAGCAAAATAGTAAGAACTTCTGATTAATTGCAAATTTGGTGCGAAAAATTTTATTCAGTTCGAATATTGGGACCATGCAGTCTATCCTAGTATTATAAATATTGTATAGAGTATAGAATTAGGCCCAGATACTTAGCCTTGGGGCTTAAAGTCAGTGTTAAACAACCTAATCTAGGGAGCAACCACTGAAAAATCAGCAAATTAGTCTTGCTGGGGTTGACAGATAGTCCGCATTCAACAGCCGATTTGTCAACAAGCCACCAACGGTTTCCCCATAATATACCTAATGGTGCAGATGTAGGCAAAACTTTTACCCTGCAGTTCCCTTCCAATAGAAGGCTTTTCCGCCAAATGTCACCATATTTCTCTTTTTGGACCAAGACGCTGTACGTTAGCCCATTTTTTACAATTATCTTTATTTATATTTTCACGAAAGAACAAAAATTACATATTTATCCACACGAGCACACAACAACTCATCATCGTATGCTTTACTCCAAAGCGAGGGCACATAGGGACCAATTTCAACCTTATTTTTTCTATCGATACCATGATTTTTATTGGCGGCCAATCAAAAGTTGAGTGTTGTCAGCAACTCGCACTTGCCATATATTTTTGGTAATCAGTGAGAGGGTTTTACACTATATATGAGGAACCCTATCTGTTAAGTGACTTCCGAACCATTGCGATCGCTTTTTAATAAACACCTGCGATTGAAAGGTGAGTTGTGAAATTTTTTGGCCCTACCGAGTTTCGAGCCTACAACATCTTGAACACAAAGCCGTGACTCTAACCACTGCTCTATGTTGACTAAAAAATTAAAATGCTTCACGATTTTACGTCACATCATTGCGCAGGGCTATATACTAATCATCTCTGTATCGTACAAATTTTAGTATATATGTTCTGTTGAAGCAACAACGGATAACATTTAATTAATATTTCTCGAAAATAATAATAATTTAAGAAAGAAAAACTTATTTTTAACGAGTAGAACTCTTTTCAATAAAATATGTCGATTGTCAATATTGTGAGACACTATGCGTTGTTTTATTTATATCTTACAAATCTTTCAATATATTATTGTGAAATGTCAATGAATTTAAATATTATATCTAAAAACAATTATTATTTATAAATTTGGCAAGTTATAAATAAATGTGTTCGAAAAATAATCTCTCAAAAAATGCGTCTATTTTAAATTGTTGTTAGGTGACAGTTTTTTTTAAGCATTTATGTAATAAAATGACATTTCCATTTCTATAAAGGCAAACAAATACGAAAGAATTTTTCGTTCAAGGTTTTGCCACGTGGGATTAGTTCATTTAATTATAAATATAGTGTTAGAACTGTTATATATAGAACATATTTATGTACTGACAATGAGCCAAAACAAATTTGAAAATTAATAACATGCGTTGACAAACAATAAATTTGAAGGAACAAATTTGTGTCCCGAGCAAAACTGGGATGCAGATGTTACTTTTCTCCGCTTTCACGTATATACTTCGTAATTATTTCGTGTTATAAAAATGTCTCACTTATTTGACGTACCAAGATACTCCAAATAAAACATATAAGTTCAAAAAACAAACAATTTGCTCACTCAAAAAATTTCCAAAACTTGTATCGTTTGTTTTATAATAAAATTAAAAAAAAAAACATATAAGATATCCTTCCTTCTTGGCTTAGATACTACAAATTCATAAGAAGGCTTCCTGTTCCCATATTCAGAAATAAGGGAGATCAAAAATTTAGGGGAACATTTAGCAGCTTTTTGTTGATTTAACTAATTATAACTATAGTAATAACAGCTTATTTTATACCCAGTTGAAAAGACTGGTACGTAAACCTCTCAGCATCCTGTACTAGTATACTATACTAATGGATCATTTACAGAAAAAGACTCATAAGCAGATGTCTTTTCGCTAACACATGGTATAAGGTAACCATAGATGGTGATTTCGGATAATAGCAATCCACTCACCTACAAGAAATTAACGAATCAAGGAGTGCAAAAACCTGCTAACCATTGGAACCCAGCCATACAATTTGCATTATCTGGATTCCAATGCATGTATAGACTTATAGTGGTAGACTGCAGTTGTAGAAGTCATCTATAAAGCGGATGAAATTACAAGGCTTTTTATCAAGCATTTTTGCGGTCTCAAACTAGTTAAATTATGCAATCTCATTTATTAAAACTATTGAAAGAACTTACCTTTTAATTTATTATCGGCTTTAACTGCCTGTGTACTTTCAGCTACTGCTTTTCTTGCTGCTGCAGCTTCTGTAAAGAAAAGAAAAAGAAACATTAAATAGTTGAACAAAATGAAATTTAATTCCATATAAATAGACAATTTACCTTCTATACGTAAAATTAAAAATTGTTTAATTCGAACATTTTTTTAAAGAGAATAATTAAAATCCATGAAAAAAATTGTTTGTGTGTTTTTAAATTGCATAACTGCAACATTATACAAAAAGCAACAGATTTCCGCAGAATTTTAATATAAATTAAACATATTATATATTATAAATAATTATACGACTTAATATAAGCCAAAACATTCATTGTAATTGAACGCGTAATTTATTAAAAAAAAACACAAATCCATTTTCAAGAATGAAATTTTTTTCATTATTTTATTGTAAGTTTTTTGTAGAATAAAAACCAGAAGAACAGTCGCCGCCGCCAATGAGACGACAACGACGACGACGTCGCTCAACAAACGATTTATGAATTAAGAATATAATATGCCTACCTGTTGCTTCAAACCGGAATTCCATCATTATATCGTCATTTTTATATACGTTTATTTTATTTTTGTTCGATTATATCAGAATTCTATATAAAGATTTTTTTTGTCCGATTTAATGTTTTTAAGTTTTGAACGGAAAAATCTTCAATGATATGGTTTTACTACCGCGAGAATTGCGAATTGCGACCACTGGTTGTGATATTAACTTTCCTCATAATCCAATCTCCAACGAACAAGAAAAAAGTGGTGAAAGAACACATCTTTGTCTAACTCCAGAACGAATGTTAAACCATTGTCACAGGTTACCACGATGTTTCTTCAGCAGTTTAATAATAAGGCCTTCCATCCAAGCGGTTGGAATTTCACCAGACACTTGATCCAGATTAGGCTTTCTATATTCATTTTTAATATTTTAGCTGAGAAGTTATCGGCACCAATGTCTAGATCTTACTAGATCAACGTCTCCCACTTAAACCGAGGATTTCCAATTTGAAATTTTAAAATTCTTGGCAAAGCTGCGCAAGGGTTGTCAGTTGCTGCATTGCTTTGACTACCGATGTTCCAAGTTCCAAATCGTGTTCGTTTTCGTAAGCAAAAAGTCGTTACAGATACATTTTGTACATATCCGAGGCTATTTTGTGATGATTCGTTTGTAATTTCGATTCAGTATTTTACAAGTCCATAGCTACCTAGTGGAATTATGTACTACATCTAATGCTTCTAGGTTAACACTTCCAACACTTATATATAGTTGTTACAAGAACTAGTTGACTCTTCTCGGTGTTCACCTCAAGTAGGTATAAAATCAGCACTTTGTCAATGGTCATGGTCAGATATATATACTAGTTGCAACACTGACATGTAGCTGGATCAAGCTACATACAATCAATGTCTACCCTATTACTCCTAAACAAACGGACTTTCAACTTTTATAGCCGCTACATGCATCTTCTAAGTCCTATCATAGCCTATTTTTATTGATTAAATATTCACGTATTCTAAAGAATATGTACGTACTACGTACTGGTACTATAGTTACATATTGCAGGAACAACTCAGAAACCAAAGTAAACGAACTAACCTAAAACTTGTTTCTTTATTTATTTATTTTTTATACCAAAGAAACAAGTTTGACTTCATTCAATGTTTTGCAAATTTTTGAGATGAATAAAAATCTGAAAATTTCGTTGTTTCTTGATGTTATTGTTGTATGGTTACCTATTTGTGAATTAAATTGTATAGATATAGGTGTATACTGTATAGGTTTAAAGATATGTTTCAAGATGATGAAAATGAGTGTAGATATGTTTTTTTTTATTTTTGTGATTCGCATATATTTGCGAATTTCTTGTCGCACAACGTTGATGCGGGACTATAAAATGTATCATAAGACATGAATTGAGTTTTTTTTTCTAAAATAAAAATTAACATTAAATAACTGGATATTATAAATAGTTTATCAAGCCACAGAAAAAAAAAACAAACATAAATGTATAGTTAATTTAAAGGTCGTAAAGCAGTAACAAAATATGTATATTAGGGCGGATCAAATTGTATTTTGAAGAAAAGGAAATTTATAATAAAAGAAATTTCTAACACATTTTTTTTTTTTAATAAAATATGAGTCAAACTTAACTGCATTACGGATTAAGTCGCGGAGTTAGAGTCCAATTAAAAATTATCATTTTATTTTTACCATTTGATCTTATAATTCGCTTGAGCTTTACCTATATACCTCAATTCCTCAGTCGAATTGAAGGAATGACTATTTGGCCCTATCTGGAGGGGTTATCCAACTCCACTGACGACGGATTAGCCTAGAAATAGTTCAACTCTTATCGGTATGCGTATATTGACACAATTTTTTGATAAGGCTCAAACAAAAGCTATATTATAGATAGAGTATATACAATTTTTTTACATTCCAGTCGAAAAAAAATGAAATTTGAAAATTTTTATTCTTTTAATATTTTTGAGAGAGAAACAAAAAAAAGTCCATTTCGATCCGACCTAAGATGTATATATAAAAAAGACAAAATCCAGAATTTTGGATAATTATCATAAATTTATAAAAATATGTTAAATGTTGATGTTGTATCATCATAATGACATATAACCAGGGCGCCAATTTTATTATTTTTCCTTACTTATTTTTTACCGATAAAATTATAATTAAGTTTAAAACTTGTAATTAAAACAAAATTTATCGTACATGATTAAAATGTTAAAATTAAAGGAAATGTAAACTTTCATATATGTAAAATTTTTGTTTATGTTTAATTGTTAACATAATATCTTTATACGTATATATTCGTGAGGAAAATTCCAATGATGGTATAGGCATGTCATGCTTCCGAAATATATATATAAAAAATACTGCAAAACGTATTCTACACATTTTTTCAATAAAAGAAGAAGAAAATTGCAAATTATAATTAATATAGCTAGTTTCGATAATGTAGAGTCAAGAAGCATTAAACTGAGCCGGAGAACACACTATGGCAAAGCAGTTGGATGCGTGCGGCAACAAATCTACCATTCGGATATACCACGGTGCATCTACTATGCCTGCTAGCACTTTGTTTTGAAATCGTTGAATAATATTGATATTACTTTGTTTAGTACAATCCCAGAGTTGTATTCCATAGGTCAAACGGGTTTCAATACTGCCTATATAGCAAAAGCTTGTTAAATATGGATAAGGAAGAATGTCTTCCAATTAGCCAGTAGCATTAAAGTTTCCTGTGTTTAATTTCAAGTTCTTTTCTTTTTTCTTGACGTGACCTTTCCACCTAAGTTAAGCATCGAGTGTCATGCCCAAATATTGCGTTGTATTAGAGTATAATTTATTACTCGAGTGTTGATGTATATTGGTTTGTGTTCGACTTTTTAATTAGAAAAGTCGGCATGTACTGAGGGTTCCTCATATAGTGTAAAAACCCGCCCACTGTTCACCAAAAAATATGGCTAGTGCGAGTTGCTGACAACACTTCACCTTTGATATAGTCAAAGATATAGTCGTCAATGAAAACCATGGTCCTTATACTCCCTCGCTTTGGAGTAAAGGACACGATGATGATGACATGTACTGATTTACTTTCGTTTAGATTAAAGCACCATTTCAAAGTCCGTACTAATTTATGAGATGGATTTTTGTAGTTTCACTATTGAATCCTCGTTACTCCTCGGTGCAGCCATTATGACTGTGTTATCTTCAAATCTAGCTATACAGTATTGTTTTCAAGAGCACGTAAATAACTGGTGTACAAGAGATAAAGGACCGGTCCAAGTATACTGCCTTGGGCGACTCCCGCATTAATTGCTTTAAGTTGAAAATATTCGTTATCTTGTTTGATTTTAAAGTATCGATTTGTTATGTATAAGATTGCAGTCTTTCAAACACATAACATTCAAAATATATGTTAATATTAATTTTTAAAAGAAATAATTTTAACATCCGTCCGTTTCTAAATTGAGATTTTCTCAAATGTTATGTCGTTGGGCGCTATATGTTGTTTTTAGAATTAAGAGAAAAGTTTATTTGGGTCTTATTTCGTATAGGTCTTTGGGCGCTATGTCCGATTTAGAATTAAGAAAAAACTTTGCTACCTACAGTTTTAAGAGGATTGCAAACCTTTCGACCAGAATTCAATTCACCATTGAAAGCTACAACATACATGTTTTTTGTGAAAAACATCTGAGTGTGCCGCTAACAGGATTTGAACAGGATACAACTATGGTTCTGCTCCATTGTATCGGTTGGATAGGGTTAACTATATGTTTTGTATAATCCCGATTCTAGAATATTAACACGACGATTTAAAATATTTTCTATTGTTATATAATTATAATAGAGAAGAATCATAACAATTTACATGCCAAAATCTCAATGAATCTGCGTGAGAATTTCCAATGTATCTAACTATATATTATTAGTTATAATATATCGAACAGAGCAATCTTTATGTATATAACTATATAGAGTTGAATTATAATATATGCACTGAAAAAAAGTGTTTTAAAAATGAAAAATAAAACTATATAAATTTTGTTAATTTGCCAACACAAAAAATTCTTTACTAAAAATACCAAAGCAAACAAACACGAAAAAACAGATATTTTTTATCACATCTTGTTAAATATATAGTTTGTGAAAATATTTGCTTAATATACATATTCGTGGTCAAATTAACGGAAAAATTAATTTTGTATAATTTATAAATTTAAATTTTATTAATTTTAAGATTTATATTTTTCATTTAGTTGAAAAGACCACAAGTCGCATAACCGTTCAAATTAATTTAAAGTCACATTTATTTGAAAGATGATTTTTCAGCCACTTCAATTGTAATTTCTTGTAGCATCAGAAATATGCTGTTCTTTTTGTGGCAAATGAAAAAATGGGATCATTTTAGACTTAATCTATAAGTTATGACAAAGTGTTTCAAAATAGTTTACTTCATATTTATCCTTTTTTTTGTATGGAAGCTAACCGTTCCTTTAAAGGAAAATTCTTAATATATTCAATAGAAAACAATATAGGAACACCAAAAAATTGTATGTTCATGATTGTATCTCCTCTAGAAATTGTTATTTCTTTGTTTCAATGTATAGAAGTTAGCAGTTCCTCGGAATTTAAATTCTTGATATAAAATACCAAACAAGATCGTATTTCATCTAGAAATTTATATTTCTGTGATGACTTTATAGTGCGGACTGACGGACGGACAACTTTTTTGCATTTTTGGTTTAGAAGAATTAAAAAAACATATTCTTAATTTTTTTTCTATTTTTCAAAATGTTATCGCGAATACAAAAAACAAATTTCTAAATTATGTAACTTTGACCCCTGAGAGAAAAAACCAAAAACTGTCATAGGTCTTTTTGAAATTGGGGTTCTTTGTATGCGAAGTACTATCAAATCTAATTTAAATTAAAAAACTTCAAGTTCTTAACTAAATTTAATTAGATACGTGTTTTTGGCAGCAGATACCGTATTATTATTATAATTTTTTTAATCAACATTGAGAAATTCGGGATTTTCGGCGAATGATGGAATTAATATTCACTTGTTTTATTATAATTTTTTTCTTAATAATTCAGATGGTGCTCGCGATGAGTCAAAAGAATTTTTTTTCGTATGTATAAATATTTAATTTTGGATATACGTATTTGTTTAGTAGAAATTCAAAATACAATTCTTATAAAAAAAATGCGTTGGTCGCTTCCCGAAACATTTTTTTTATATAAAAAATGCGATAATTAAATTGGCATGTGATCGTTGCAAAGCTTAAGCTGCCGCGCTGCTATTTATGTACATTTTTTTAAGATTTTCATTGTGAAGTGTATTTCGATATATTTTTGGGAGGATCAGATGATATTATAATTAAATATTTTAAAAATAAAACAGAAGATATGAGTCGTTATGACTAAAATTAAAACTAAATTGTAAAATGCATGCGATTCTATATAAACACAAAAATTTCCATAGTCTGTTTTGAATCTGAATTAGGGTTAAAAACGAAATAATGAATTTAATCCAACGAAATTCAATAAATAATTAATATACTAGTATTTTCATAAGTTAAAGAAAATATTGGAAATCTAAATATGGTGCCGTAATCCAAGATGTCAACAAAAGATAAAACCTATTATATAGCTATATTTGTATTTTATTGAATGCATACATAAAAATCAATCCAAAAGCACGTCTACAGTTCATTATGTATAAGTAAAATAAATAAGAAAATCGGTTCGAGACCCCCCAAACTGGGATTATTTTGGATATTTCAATAATCAATTAGATTTCTAAAATGTAATATATAAATAAAATTAAAATGGAAGCAACATTTCGATTCCCGATTATAAATACCAAAAAGAACTTCGTGACTTATTCGGTTCTGGAAATAATCTAATAAGAGAACTACGTTTTAACTTATAACTTCATATAATTTTTAGAACCATTAAAATATTAATTTGTCAAAATCTGTACGGTGAAGAGTAATCTTCTATATATGCTGATATATTTCAGCCATTTTTACTAAAAAAAATCATATGAGAGCCTCTCCTTCCTTTGACCTAAAGACTCTAAATGCAATTCCAGAAAATGGAACCCGAACCACTAATAACTCACTCACTCATAAATTCAGATAAATCCATCACTATTGATGTAAAACTTTCTTCTATCTGTTATTTTGAGGACGGACAGACGGATACTTTTTTTAGTTTTAAGGAATCTGGCGTTAAAAATAGAACGGGTAAAGTTCATTTAACCTTCACAGCATTAACGAAATTCCGACGAAAGGGGTTGACAGGAGTTCCCCCAAACAATTTTTAAACTTTAATATTGTCTAGGGTTAAGGAGGATATTCATCTTTAGAGTGCCAGTGTATGATAAAATTAGAAAAATTATAGATTAAAAATGTGTTGTATTGGAGTTATGGTGAAAACTCTCAAATTAAGGGTAGGGTAAGTATAAAGTATGATGTCCTTCTCTTAATATTTATTGGGTTGGCATAGACTGCCGTTTTGATACCACACATTAGAGAACCTTTGATTAATTAATTGAGCCGCTCAGATCCACTTTGTGGAAGTAAGGAACCCCAGTAGCTCCTTAATATATTTGTCGACGAGTTGATCAAAGTCAGTAAATACATACTTTCCCAGAAATAAATGTATTGATCTGCCCAAAGCTGGGCAATCACAGAGAAAATGATCGATTGTCTCCGAATTGTTATCTTCACACAGCTGCAATCACACAGACCACTTTGTATGGGATATACCAAATCTGGATGCGTAAACTCCGATAGCCCAATGGCCAGAGATTACCGCCACCAGTCTGAGATGTCCACACGAGACAACTCCATAAGGGCATCCGTTCTTCTTTTGTTTTACGATGGCCAGGTCTTCCTGGCCCTATACGACATGACATATAGAGTTCTTCCATCAAGTTAACTATACAAGATGAAGTGCGTTTGAATGTATTTCTTACTAAGATTTAAGGGTTGATGCACTTCCCAAGCTTGGTTTGCATCCAGAGTAGAGCCTACTCTATATTTATTTTTAATAATATTGATTTTGATAAATGGAAAAATTTTGAGGAATGGAACCAAGTGTTTTAGAAAGAAATTTTATTATAAATAATATAATTAATACAACAATAAAAAAACTAGTAAATTTTGTCGTAAATATTAGTTAATAAATGGTTTTTCCGACAAAAAAAACGCCGCATTGAATAGATAAAAGATGAAAAGTTATCTATAATAACAAAATTAAATAGGACGGAAACATTGTTTTTAAATTTAATTATAATATCGTATATATAAATATATAAGTTGATTTGTTTTGAATACCATCATCAGCTCTATTATATAATTTTTATCAAATATTTTCATGGGTATCGTTATGATATCGTTATGATACCAACAATATAGTTAGTTGGAGAGAAGTAGTTAGGTAGAGTTAGTTAGAGCTGCTGGTATTCTTTAACTGAATACTTAAATATATAATTCAGTTTATAAATACTGAATACACAAAAATGCATTTAGCATAGGCACTTAAAAAATATTTACTTTTTTCAACCGTGAATGTTAACAAATTTGAGAATTTAGGAACACGGCTATTGAAAAGTTAACATTTTTGCAATATTATATGGCTAGCTATTCGTTAAAGCCTTTCAAAAAATTGTGCCCATTTACTCATACCGACAAGAGTTTAACTATTTCCGGCACTACTGGAGGTTGTTCATCCAACTCCGCTGACGACGGGTTAGCCTATAAATAATACAACTCTTGTCGTTAGGAGTAAATTGACACATTTTTTGAAAGGCTTTGGCGAATAGCTAGTTATATAATAACAACTGTTCGTTAACCGATAGCCGTGTTCCTAAATTTTCATATAGGCATCTAATACTTTTAAACGAATAGTACAATATTTATTAAGTTTTCATAATTTAATCATATTTTAAAGCTGGAATTCTGTAATATCAATAAAATTCTTCGATTTTTTTTTTAAGAACTATACACAAGAATATATTTTCAGATTAAGAATGTATAAAGAATATTTATTTATAATAAAGAATATAATGGAGAATACACAGAATATAATATAAATATAAAAGAAAAACTGGGAATGCCCTCCAGATTTAAAAATGATCATTTTTTCTTTTAATTTATGTTTATTTAAAAAAATAAAATAAAAAACACCGATGAAGAAGGTTGAAACGGAAAATCTTTTTTTATTTTTGTGATGTGATCTTTGTACTGTGTTGTTTGAACACATTTTGTTCGCTAACATTTTATATTATATTATACACGCATATAACTTCTATATTATAAATTTGAAACATTAATTTTTTTTTATAACGCAAACAAAAATCGAGAAAAATAAACGAAAAAATATTTTCAAGATGCTGCGATGCCATAAAGTTAAGTGCTATTTTGTATATAAATAACAAAGTATATATATAATAATAAAATGGATTTTGGGATAGCCCCGGCCGTCACTTCTGAGAATTTTTCAAGAGTTATTTTGCTTTAGTATATACGAATACGTTTTTTTAAATTTTTATTTTTGTGTTTGCTTGTCTAATAAGCCTATTTTTTTTTAAATTATTCAGAGGAGGATATATAATATCATTCCAATATTAACATGTAAAAATCTTTTAGCAGGATGAATAAGGAGATGTTTCATCTTATCATCGTGTTCTTTGCTTACATTACTACTGGCCTAGAAACAATCAAACACTAAAATATTTTATTGATTTTTATAAAAGCTTTAACCACCTCTATAGAAACCATATCTTTAAGCCAATGACAACCATATATATGTTCTAATAATTCATCCGAATTAATTTTATTGAACATATTTTATATTGGATGGTTGTTAGGTATATATGAAATTATATCCCAAACATTGTGCACATTTGAGTATAGGAAATTATCATCTCAATTAAATGGTTTTCATTAATGTAGTGTCATCCACAAAATGTGCTGATGATATTTGAATGAATTGAAATGATACTATATGACTATATGTTTATTAAACTGATTTTTGGAATATAATTTCATATACAACAACATCCAATAATAATCAGAATTATTCAAATGTGTTGTAATAGCCATATATAATATTCAAATCTACTGATTGATTATATCAGTGCTCACGAAGCGTACTAATCGATTATAGCAGAAATTTGTTTCTAAAGGCATTAAAAAAACAACTAAATTTTTAATTCTGATTTAATATATGATTAAAACAAATATGTGAGTTACATTGTAATTTGCATACATACAACAGGATTTATTAAAGATAAAAATGATGAATTTATTCTCATCAAAATTTCAAAACATTATATAGCCGATAAAAAAATGTTGAAACGTCTTCATACACAATTTAAATTTTCAAAAATAACAACATCCAATATAATATATGTTCAATAAATAATTCGGATGAAATAATTAATAAATGATCAAAAACCAATATTATAAATTTTTCCGACCGGTTTAATGGATATTTCACAGATAATTTTGTCTATACAAGACAGCTGCGTGTTATGGCTCGAGAAAATTACCAGAAAAATATTCAAAAACATTTGTTTTATCAATTACATGCCTTATCTTCATACATAGACATGTCTATACACAAGATCTTGAGAATTCTAGATCATTATCATCATCATCGTGTCCTTTACTCCAAAGCAAGGGAGCATAGAGACCATTTAACCCTTTT
>JANSTW010041527.1:0-14393 GCA_027564275.1 Diadocidia ferruginosa
GAAGAGATGAAGAGATGAAGAGATGAAGAGATGAAGAGATGAAGAGATGAAGAGATGAAGAGATGTATAGATGAAGAGATGAAGAGATGAAAAGATGAAGAGATGAAGATAGGAAGATAGGAAGATAGGAAGATAGGAAGATAGGAAGATAGGAAGATAGGAAGAGATGAAGAGATGAAGAGATGAAGAGATGAAGAGATGAAGAGATGAATAGATGAAAATGTGAAAATGTGAAGAGATGAAGAGGTGAAAAGGTGAAGAGTTGAAGAGTTGAAGAGATGAAGAGGTGAAGAGTTGAAGAGATGAAGAAATGAAGAGATGAAGAGTTGAAGAGATGAAGAGGTGAAGAAATGAAAATCTAAACAGATGAAGGTGTGAAGAGATGAAGAGATGAAAAGATTAAAGAGAATTGAAAAGATTAAATAGATTTTAGAAATGGAAGCGATTTAAGAAAAATAACGAGAATGAAAATATTGAAGTTTTGTTGTTACACTGTTTCACCGTTGAATATATTTTGAAATAATGAAAATAGAAAAACAAACATGTATGTATATATACTTACAACAGACAAATTTTCCTCATCTGTTACACTAATACGTTGTAAACCAATTCTTGATACATTTTTAAATAATTTCCATCTTTCTCGTGCTGTTTTTCCAGGGCTATTTAATTATTTATGTTTAGTATTTTTTTTTTCGCAATACAATACATTTAAATTGAAAAGTTTAAAAATACAAATATTTTTTTTTAATTATAAAAATAAATGAAGCAGAAAAAAATGTTGCTGTTATTTACCTTGCCATAACATCCTTACTATTCTCATTATCAATAATTGAATTCCAATCTTGTGCTAGATTTGAATCAACAATTGCAATTTCTGCATATGTACCAGATGCTCTTACTCTATTATTTTCCATGGCAATAATCTGTAATGCATGCATATAAGAAGAATATGTTTACACAAAATATACTGAAGCTATATACATTTAAGTTCTTTAAAATTGAAATGTTTTTTGTAATCGGATTAAGTGTAATTTCTGTGAAAATGTGTTTATATATAGAATTAAGGAGATTGCCAATAAATATTTTAATCTTTCTGTCAATTTTAATAAGTTTACACAAACAAATGTAATTAATATTATTGTTAAAATTTATATACAGTATGCACCCCTATATAGGAGCTTTTATAAAATTACTACAAAATATGAATATCAGTGGGTCCCTGGAAAAAGATTGAAACGTCCAAAAGTTAATTTTACAGAAAATCGATTTAAAGTTTTTGTTTTTCATAAGCCGCTATACATTTTTTATTTGTAAAATCGTTACAATTTCGTCAATTTAGCTAAAGTTAGCACTTTTTTGTGCAAAAATTCTCAACAAAGCGACTTTTGGTTTTTTGGTGAGTTTTAGTCCCAGTATCTACCAACAAAAGTCCCAAAAAATTTGACCCTTGGAACACTGTTTTTTGACCGGTTTTTAGACCAAATTTGGTAGTTTTTTTTTCTTTTGGTTATAACAAAAAAACTCTAAATTTTTTTTTGCTTTTCAGTCATATTAGTAGCTTATAGGTTATTAAATTACCTTTCATTTGACGTATCACTTGAGCGGTTTGGACATTAGGGTTGCTCAATGCTCATACCACAAGTCGAAAAAAACACCGAAAATTCGCGATTTTACACTTTTTCGGATTTTTAGCAAATAAATCAATAAATTTAATACTTATACAGTCATTTTACTATTAAAAACTTTAACTAATATGACTAAAGAGCGAATTTTATAGTTTTTATGTTATAACTAAAAGATCAAAAAAACTACCAAATTTGCTCCAACAACCGGTCAAAAAACAAGATTTTTAAGATTTTTTGAATATACTTCTAAATTAAATAGACACTCTAGATGATATCAACTATATATGATTGTGTATAGGCTATTTTAAGCTATGTAAAGTTACCTCTTGCACTGTTTATTTAACATTTTGTAAATAGTTTCTTTCATCATTATAAAATTGCCGCGCAGCGAAATTTGTTAAAACGAAATATCGAAAAATACAGAATTGAATGCTAAAAATCAACTTAGAACAAATATATTTTTTTTAAATAATATATAAAAAAATATAACTTAATAATTTAGGAGGCAGAAGCCCATTTAAGTCGTAGCCATTTGCCTAACTTAATCATTGTGTCCTTTACTTTAAAAGTTAAGTATTGTCAGCAGGTCGCACTGGTCATATTTTTGGTATAATAAATAAGGCGGACTTTACACTAAATGACGAACCCTATCTGTTGGTATCATAATATAGCCAACGGCTTTAAGTGAAAAATAAGCCACTAGAACCAGATAAAAACCTGCCATAATGCAGGTAAAAATAAAAATTCACTTAAATTTGTTGTTTAACAATCTAGTACGGTTCCATATGGCCCAAAAAACGACAATACGTGCCTTTGGAGCAAATTTTCCAGAAAATAAGTATGTTATAGGAGAAAATAAACCAAGTCGAAAACAATAAAAAAATGTTTTGGAAAATTCAAGATGGCGCCTTAATTCAAGATGGCGTCAAAACACAAAACATTTAATAGCTCCTTTGTCTTAACGACTAATTTCAAAAAAAAATTGTTTAGTTAACACGACATTTTGTGATTGTTTGACATTTTTGTTTTTTTAAGTTTGACGTCACATAAAGCAATTATTAAAAAAAAAATCACCTAAATTTATTGTTTAACAATCTGCTGATGCATACTTTTACAATTTTTCACAAATTTAATTTAATTTTTCTCGTACTCTACTACTAGTTACTATAAAAGCGAGTATTTGAATTCTGTATGCTGGCGGATAAAAGTTAATAATAGACTAGAATATTTACAAAATTTTATAGTATTTTGTTTTGAAGATTAAATTGTTGTATCATTAAAACAATTATTAAGGGGAAGCCAATGCCCTCCTAGCCCCTATCAATTGACACCCCTGTATTAGACTAATTACAACCTCTGACAATGAGGTAATATTAAAAAAACGTATAAATTGTTACCATGTATTAAATTTTATGCTATTTTATAATTTGGAAATATTTTACATTTTTGACAAGAAAAAAATCTTTTATTATACATTTTTAATGGCTAATAACATAATGTGCTTGACTGGCTAACAAGATAATAATAATTATTTAAAAAAATGTCTTGTACCTTTATGCTATATAGGAATTTCGGTTAATGATTATTATTATGGTCTTAAGTTATGAGCTTATAATGCTACTATATATAATAAAATAATTCTGTGGCTTATCGCTTTCATCGATTAATTAAAAAAAAGTCCAATATTCTACTGTATAGAAAGCAATTTATATACCGTGATGGTAAAGTCTTCATACAAACGAGTTAATTTTTGGTGAAAATTAAATGAGCATTTAAAACTTTAGAAACATAATATTGCAAAATTATTCACTTTTCGTTGATCGATTAGCTTGTTCCTAAATTTTTAAATTTGTTGACACTCACGATCGAAAAAAAGTAAATATTTTAAATTAGCATATATGACACACTGCTCTAATAAATATATTTATATATCGACGGTTAAAGAAGAAATTCTCCCATCATCCAAAATACAAATTCTGCAGGAGAAAAAAAAAACGTCTGTTTTGATAAGTACTTAATAAGGGTAGGATGTTTTGTAAATCTCAAAAATTATGTACTAAAATATATTTGCGCTATGCGTTTAATCGATTGCATATAAAAAATACAACAAACTGCATTTTTAGCTCAAAATGCTTCAAAATGAATGATGGGAGAATTTCTTATTTAACCGTCGATATGTCAAATACTTTAATTTGTATACGATGACTCATTTAAAAAATTCGGTTATATGATGCTTTGTTTGTTTCTGTACTCCACTTCATCCGCAAAGGGACAAACTTTGTATATCTTCTTATATTTTATATAGTTTATATTTTTTGTTGTGAAATTTAATCCAATACTTATTAAATTTCACAAAAAAAGAAGGCAGTCTCGGAGACTTCCGACAGAAGCGAAAACAACTTTGAGGGATACAATATTATTATAGTAACTTTTTTTTAAACAATTAGACATATTATATCCTTACATATATTCTTTGAAATTCTATATAATAAATATTTAAGATAAGACCTCTATAACAGCTTTACTTACATTGTCGTGTACACAAATTAATATCAAATTGGAGAAGTTTGTGATGCAAGACATTACAATTAGAGGCAAAATTAAATTTCATCAGTTATTCTGATTTCTGGTTTAGCTTAGTAAAAGACAAAAATCGCCTAAGGATACTTTAATAAAAACAAAAATTAGCGTGATAACTTTTCTTTTAAGATATTATAATATATTGGGTTTTTTGTATGTAATTATGATGCATATTGCTATGCATGATAATTTCATATCTGCTGGGTTAATAATCATTAAATTATAATTTATGTAATTTTTTTATTATCATAAACTTTTTCATATTTTATCGTATTTTATTATGTAAAGTCACATGCGACTTAAAGGGATTTTCTTCTAATTTATAAAAAAAATCTAACTTTTTTAGGTTCGCACAGAACTGAAATTTTGTGTCGGTTTTTGTTATATGGTTATTTTTTTAAGCTTGATAGTTTTCAGTTCTCACCAACGAATTAGAAATATACATGGAAGGAACATAATTTTTGTAAACAAGAAAAGATAAAATAATAAACCTGCAGTGTAAGTGAGATGCACTCTTAGTTCATAAATGAAGTATTTTTGAGGAGGGAAGTGACAAGTATTTTCCATACATTTTCCATTTTAAAACAGCAATATTTACACATTCTATGATTTTTATTTACAATTTGTAGTGTATTTTATTCTATTCGGCCATTTAAAAAAAGCTAAAAATGCTTCATATATTTTTATATTGTTATTTGTTTCTTCCATATATATTTCTAATTCGTTGTTTCTCACTACAAAAATATCGGTTACTTCAGTAAGAACTGATGCGGACATAAAACTTCATATGATCAAGAACCAAATCTACTAGTTACCACGTTACATGTGTACGCGTATTTTAGCCATATCTCAGCAAACACCAATTGTGGCCCCAGAAAGCTTACATTTCTTGATAACACAGTTTTTGAAGTGAAAACTTCTTTTGGCGCCTTGAGCACATTACCGCAGAGTTACTAACATCATCGAATTGTTATCAAATAGGATTAGCTTGAGATAATAATAATAATAATAATTTGCCACCACAACCCATTAGGGTCTTGGCTAAACCATTATCACTGTTTAATCTGATTACTAGGTTCTTTCATGACAAACCGTTTTTGATGTGGAATGTTGTCAGCATGTCGCACCGGTATGTTGTTGTATAATGTATAGTAATCAGTGAGTCGGTTTTTACACTATATGAGGAACCCTATCAGTCGGTATCATATAGGCGGACAACGGCTTTAAGTCACTACAAACGCTTTTTAATAAACACCTGCGAATGAAAGGTGATAACCCAGATGTGAATTTTGTTTGGCCCTAGCGAGCCTCGAACCCATAACCTCTTGATTACAGAGCCGTGACTTTACCCACTGCTCCATATTGGTTAGCTGAGCTTAAGATGCATATATAAAAATTTAACTGTTTTTTCGTCCTTTTTCAAATTAGTAAAAACATATGTTTTGGGTTTTATGTTTAAGTTATGTCGTTGGGCGGTATGTCATTTTTTGAAATTAGAATAAGCTCTTGGACGTTATGTCATATCAAAATTATGCAAATTATATATAATATTGAAACTAAATTATTACCTGCTTCCAATTTGTAAAATAGATAATAATTGTATCGATGAAAAAAATATTCTTTAAATTTAAACTCAGCAAGAAATTTGCGTATATAATTTTAACAACACTGCGTGGTTAGTAATTTAGTATGCGACAAAAATATATTGAAATTATTCTGACAAAGTTACATTTATTGTGCGTAAAACTTTCTCCTGTGTTCTTATTTGATCTTTTTGAGAAAATTATATGAGGAAAAAAGTACAAATTGGCAGGATAAAATTAGAATACATATAAAAATACTTTTTCTTTAGTTTTAAAATTCAAAGAAAAATGCCTATAGTCTATACAAGTTAAAAAGCATATCATAAACTGCAGAATGAGGAAAAAAGAAAAGCAAGTTGCAGTTTCTGTGCTTTATGAAGGTATATGGAGATATTTCGTGGAATAAATTTAAAAATACATTTTTTACAGTATTTCACAAAATGTATACATTTTTCTTAAAGACCAATTTTTTTGCTGGAGCCTATGTTTCCAATGATAAATATTTAAAAAAAAGTTTATAAAGAGTTTCAATTTTTTCTTTACATACCTACGCTTTTAAATTAAAAAGGCGCGCGGAAAATTTATCAGCTAAATATAAAAAAAGAAAAACTTTTTCACCGCAGAATCAACAAAAATAACTTTTTTGAATTTTAGCTCACTATAATACATATTTATATACATTATACGGGAAAGTTGATGTAATATTGTTACATGTTTGTAAGTACATGCAAATTGTATTACATAAACGAGGAAAATATATGTGAGCGATCTTTGAATAAAAATAAAAAAGTAAATAAACCAAAAAGTACGTAGGTATACAGAATTAGAATATCAACTTTTTACTTATAAACCTCATCAAGATTTTCATTTTCTATTTAATATACTAGGTACATGTGATTTATACGTGCGTATATTTTATACGTACCGTAGGAAAACCTTTAATTTATTTACGATATTTCCAAAGTCAAAATAAACATCACTGGGTCAGTGATATTATGTACCCTAAACAAATAGAATCTCATTAAATACGAAGAATAATAAACATTGGCAAATATATTATATAATGCACGTAAACCGGCGTAAATACCTATAAATTGGTAAAATGTTGTTAAATTGTATATTATAGATGAAAATTACGTGTTTTCACACACTTTTGGAAGTGATGTTTTATTTAGTATGTTTTTTTTTTATTTTATCGTATATACTCATTCAAAAAACAATTTTATCGCAAATATTTTTTTTGTGATTTGTGGTTCTCGAGTTAGAAGGTGGTCAAAATCGACGAAAATCGCGTGCAGTATTGACCTAAAGACTGCAAATGAAATTCTAGAGTATGGGACTACTAAAAACTTACCCCTACCAAAAATTCTCTATATGTTTGTATATGTATGTATGTTTGTATGTTTGGTCATTTTTGAAAAAAAAAATCGTATGGGAGCCTGCTTTCACCTTTGAAATAGAAACTCCAAATACAATCCCAAGACTGCAAAAACTAAAATCTCAACCCCACTAAATTTTAGACAAATCCGTCCACTGGTGTAAAACTTGAAGCACGGACGGACGGACGCACGGACAGTTTTTATTTTTTAGTTTTTCTGAATCATCATATAAAGCGTAAAAAAATGGGTCACGGCAATTTTACCATTTTGATCGAAATTAGGGCTTGTACTATTTTCAAAAATAAAAAACGTTAAATAAACCCTATACGAACTAACAAAATATATAGTTATATTATATTATATTAAATATAAGTCACATGTACTCTGCAAAAAATGGCACTCAGAAAATATTGTCGATTGTGCCCTCCCTCTTTGAATTATTTAACCTGTCGGGACTGGCTTTTCGATAAAAGCTAGCACCCTGGTTAAACTGAGCAACCTTTTACTCAACTTTTTATTTTTATAGCTCTTATAGCTCGATCCACGAAGTATTTTTTTTTATATATATATGTATCTTCGAACTTGTAGTTTTGGGTATTTACACTATATACAGAACAAGGTTCGATCATTTTTTTTTTCAAAATTGTTAAATGTTTGTCGAACATTTTGTGAAAGTACATTTTTGTTAAAATCGGTCGAATTTGGCGCTGTAATGATCTAAAACTGAAAATTTGAATTTCAATTGTTCACTTGAACCAAGCTATAAGAAAAAAAAGTTGCGCAAAAAGTTGCTTTGGTGTAGTACATAGGTTACATGTGATTTAAAAATAAAAATTAACGAATTTAAAAAAAATGATCAAATTTATTGAAAATAACAATTGATAGGTAGAATTAAATTGATTTTTTCTATAAATAGGCCAAGAAAATTATCCGAAAATGTATGGGTTAAATTGCATTTTTCGTCGGACTAAATTTTATTTTATATATTTGTTAGTATACTTCCCCTGACACGGAACGGCCGCTATCTTGAAAATGAGTTTAAGTTGTTTTTTATCAAATAAGTTGTTTATTTTTTATGCTAGCTAAAATTGATCTACTAGTATTCAACAAGTTTTCTAGGTAACTTAGATTGGAAGTTATCAAAAACTAAAGTTCATCTATGGCATGGGTGTGAAATTACGTTTTTCGCCAATATCTTTTATAATGTTAGTTTATCGACGAAATATCTCGTGCTTAAGTTTGTAGTAATTTTAATTTTCTTTAAAATAAGCTATCAAGCAATTTTTTTGTATTTTGTACTTTCTGAGCAATTTAGCGCCAAAGTTCGAACTTTTTTTTTATTTGTTTATAAATACGACGTTTTGCGTGTTGCAAACTGATTAATAAATTAATATTTTTTTGGAATCTGCTGTGACCTTTTAATATGACGGCTTCAACCGCCATCTTGGAAAAATAGTGCTCAATACGTTTTTTGGTCTTTTATCCAAAAACGATATTATATAATATTATTAATTAAATTAAATGTCCTACAACTTTGCTGAACTTCATTTTTTTGTAACTTGTACACGCATTTTGAGATAAGGCAATTCACATACTCCTACATTTCACGGTTTTTCTAAATTTTCATTTTTTTTCGCTCTTTTTAAAAAAAGAATACCAGTTTATGGTAGGTCCTATAGTAAAAAATTGGTGCTACAATATTATTAGGCTTAAACTTTTATTTAATTATTATCAAGATTTTTAGTTAATAAAAAAACTTATTAAATTTGTTATTCTGAATTTATAATTTTAATTCTATTATATCTATAGTAACACTACTCAACACGAATTTTGTCTTTGATAAGAGAGTTTGAAATTTCGAAAGTAACGAAAAAAAAATATATGACCTGAAAAAGTTTGCCTTTGAATTTTGAAATTTGGTATGAGGTTTTGTTCTTACAGAGGAAATTCAAAGGATTTCTAATTAATATTATCGCATAGTATCACAAAAGCAAACTTTTTATGGAATATGTTTATTTTGCCTTTATTTTAAGGCATAATAAATAGAAAAATTATAAAATAAATTTAAGAACAAAGAGCTGTGTAATCTAATATAAAATTAATTTATCATTGACAAGCATTATATTCTGTATAATTTGGTATAAGTGAGTCTCAGTCTCAAAAAAAAAATAATATAATATTTTTTCTTATGGCGGGGATCCTGAAGTTGGCGGAGATCCTGAAGCTGGCGGAGAACCAGCAGAAGTTGCTGGCGGCGAACCTGAAGCTGGTGGAGCACCTGAAACTGGTGGAGCACCTGCAGCAGATGCTGGTGGCGAACCTGTAGCTGGTGGAGTACCTGGTGGCGCACCTGAAACTGGTGGAGCACCTGAAACTGGTGGAGCACCTGAAACTAGTGGAGCTGCTGGTGCCGAACCTGAAACTGGCGAAGCACCTGCATCAGATGCTGGTGGCGGAACTGAAGCTTCTGGTAGTGAAATAAATGCAAGTACTTTTTGGATAAATGCAACTAAATCAGCTACAAGTTGAAGTCCTGCAGCTGGGATCGATGAACTAGATGATACAGTTGATATCGGAACCGAGGAATTACTTAGTGGTGAAACTGCAGCAGATACTGGAGCAGGTAGGGAACCTGGAGCACCCGGAGCACCTGCAGCAGATGCTGGTGGAGAACCTGAAGCTGGTGGAGGAACTGGTTCAGATGCGGGTTTTGCTGTAACCTGAAAATTTTATTGATTTTTTACAATAAATATTTTAGATAGGGATATAGAATATTTAAGAAAACTGTCTTACTGCAATAGCAACGACTAATAAAACTGCAAGGTACTTCATTTTTTTGGTATCTTTATGTTACTAAACTTTTACCAAGAAAATACAAGACTTGATTGATAATATTCTAATAAATTCTTCATACTTTTATAGTAGAACTTTTGCAAATTATACATACGAAACAAAGATAAACAAAACTCGGATTTATTCAAAATATCAGCAAACATTTGTGTAAATATATAACTAAATTGATATAGAAAATGTGTTATTATATAAATGATACAAAACCAATAATATTTTTCACGATTTGTCCATTATTCATTAGATTTTATTATAAGAAATAGGATAAAGGTACCAGTGATAGCCATTATAGAGCAGTGGGTATCTTCATGGCTCTGTAATCAAGAGGTTGTGGGCAGAGACGGAAACAAAGAAGAACCAGGAAAAAAATATAAAACCATAACCAAAACCAAAATTAAAAATCTTATAAAACCAAACCCATAACCAATAATATTTATGGGAAAAACCAAATCAACTCCAGTTTTAAACTGGTTTCCGTCTTTGGTTGTGGGTTAAAGGCTCGGTTGGGCCAAAAATATTTTCACAACTAGGTTATCATCTTTCATTCATTTATTAAAAAGTTTATTCATTTCCATTTTTGTTGTACTTTTTTTGCTGTATATATTTCTAGGGTTTATTTTTCCGGTTCTCGAAAGTGCATTGTGTCAGATCTCTTTCTATAAAGTATCGTTGGGGATCGCACACAATGTGAGCTGCTGCAGTTGTTGTGATGTGAACGAACCAGAGACGGTAGAGCATTTCCTGTGCGAGTGCCTTGCTCTCAGCAGGTTGAGACATCGTTTCCTGGGGAACCATATACTAAATTACTTACTGACTTGGCTAAGTTAGCTGTCACGGAGATACCAAGGATATCCTTTCTTGTTTTCTTAATTCAACTAGGTGGATCTGATGGGTCTGTCTTAGTTTGTCATTCGGGGTTGTGGTATCAAAAAGGCAATTTTTTGCTAATTGAAGTATAGCTAAGTGTTTGCTAGACTTGCCACTATAACCAACCAACCAACCATCGTCATATTTAAATGCAGACGGTGCTAATCATTGGAACTGGTGCCAATTACTGGTACCTTTGACCTATATATTTCATTTGCATTTTATTTTTACAAAATAACATTTCGGCAGACCGTGGGATTAATTTGAAATTGGTAAATGCAAATAAAATGTATGTACACCAGTACACTTATTATAGTGAAATAATGAGAGCAATTTTCAGAAGCGTCATCTTAAGGGCATCTGACAACCAAGTAAGGGTTAACTTTCGATGAAATGTTCTTATTTTTATTGGTATATTTATAAGTGGAATAGCAAGAAGCTGATAGAGCTGCTTTATTCAATTTTGTTGTTGTTAATATTAAAAAAAACAAAATGTGAACTTTTTACTAGTAGTTCCGGTACTCACCGTCAATTGCCATCTGTATATGTTATAGAGCCTTAAGGGATCCTAGTTAAAGCATTGAATTTTCTATACAAAATCAATGTTTGATTAATCATGCCTCACGATGTCGTTACTGAAATTAGTTTCTTTTGGCATCATCATAATATAGAAAAATACACAAAGGTGCAATACAAATATTTTCAAATTAAAATAGATCAGTCAAAATATCTTGTAAATATCGATTTTTGTTTCTTAAATATTTGGTTAAATTGAAATTGTTTTTTAATTACTTAGTACAAATTATATCAATATTATATATTATTATCATGGAAACAAATGTTTATTGTAACTGTGAATACCCTACGCGGCAGTCAAAACAATTTAAGTTAAAGCGAGCTTTAATTTAAGCTTTCTCCCTTCTTCCTATATATTTATTTTTTTTGCTTTTACTATTCATACAAACACACAAAATGGATTACTCGTTTTATGATGCCCTGATTAGAAGAATACAAAAATAAAGTGTTCGTTCGTCCGTCCGTCCTCGAATTTCTAGTATCGAGAAAGTTTTACACCAGTGAACGGATTTGGCCAAATTTTTGCGTGGGTGTGTTTTAAGTGGTCCCATTTTTATGAGATTGCAGTTAGGGTCTCTAGGTCAAAAGAAGGGAGGAGCTCGTTTCTGCTGTGCGAGATGTGTATTTGCATTGTAGTAATTTGAAGAAAAAAATTGATATTATTGCCATTAAATATATTTTCTTGTTATAATTCGCTGCAGCTCAGGAATACGCAAAATTTTTGATGGATGCCTACTGGGCACAATCTCGAGGGTGTTATCTAACTCCACTGACGACGGATTAGCCTAGAAATAGTGCAATCCTTCTCTGTACATGAGTTAAAAAAATCATATTTTTGAAGGCGTAAGCTAGAGCCACAGGTTCTGGCGAATAGCTGGTAAGTGGTAGCCACATAATATTGCAAAAATATTGACTTTTTTGATCGATTAGCCTGTTCCTAAATTTTTAAAATTATTTTACTTTTGTAAGCTTTTTGGTAATCGTACGTTTAAATCGTTTTGTGTTTGAAAATTGCAATATCTAATACCTTAATTATTATTATTGAGAAAATTAAAAACAAGTAATTTAAATTTTCTTTTAAGTTTAAAATTATATATTTAAAATTAGGTTTTTTATAAAATTAAAGAGAGGTGGCGCTTTTTCCGCTTGTATAACGCATCGCCTATGGTATACATATAAAATTCAATGATTCTATATGAAAAGGACATTAATTCTTTTAATTTAAGTATAAGATAAATATATATATTTTAATATTGATCAATAAACATAATTATGATAGTAGAACCAGTTTCATGTTAAACATGAAAATGTTGAAAATTAGGAAACAAAATCATGGACTTTGCCAATCGATAATACAATTTATTCTGACCTATACAATATGTTTCCACATAAATGCTATACATGATGAAACTAAATATTTGCCGAAAAAAAGGATCTGTCAGAAACTAACGCATCAATGAAAAGAAACGATTTTCTTACTCAACGAAAATTTATTTTCTTTTGTCCGACTAGGTGATAAACTTATTGATATAATAATATCTTATTATTTAACTTGTGTATATAGGCGCGTCATCTTATATCTAAGACATTGAGATGTTATAATATTTGTTTCTATTGGTAATGTAGACAAATATTTCTATATTTGTATTGTTCTAAAAATAGAAGAAAAATCAAATCTTTTTACACCCAAAGCTTTTTTCTTAACTCTAAAACCGACATAGCGCCCAAAGACATAACACCCAAAAGTATTTTGTCGATACTTTAAAAATGGACATACCGACGGTTATGTGTTTTGTTAAAGAGATTTTAGAACCGACGTTTGGTACAGACATTTTTTACATGCAAACCTTTAAACGCCTGGTCTAAACGTCGGTTCTAAATTTTGGTGTGAACGTAGACTTAAGTACAGGGCAAAGTTACTAACCACTTCTCTATGCTGGCTACTATATACATAATATTTAACGTCAAATCACATACTAATTAAAACAATATTTACATATATTCCTAATTATTTGAATTGTTCAATGTAAACTCATTAAAAACATTATAATATAGCAAAAAAGAAGTTCCGAAATTTGCGCAAGATAAACATCAAATCAATATTGTATATATTCGGTAAAAATAATATCAATAGGAAGAGTTAAATTTCTGCGTCAATTACGCATGTAAACCCAAATAATAATAATTTTTCCTTTTTTCTGATAATAATTTCTGTAAACAGAAAAAATACTATAGATTTTGATTTGTGTACAGAAAATATTATGTCTTATGTGGACACTATGGACATCATCAGAAAAAAATGTTTGTAATTTTTTTCTTCTTCTGTAGGTTATATAATATATATAGGTATGTCAAATATAAAATATAATAGAGCTTTGATTATAACGCGAACAGTGAATGATGTGGATATCGGTTGGGTAATGACAACAAATAAAAATAAATATAGAAAAGTTATTTATTATCCGGTTTAAATTTGTATGAATACATAGATTTCTATTGTAAGTTAAAATCTAAAATTATGTTTTGGCTTATTGAGTAATATAAACAATTAATTCGCCTAAAAATCAGAAAAAATTACCATTCGACTGATTTGGAAGAAAAGGGTTATTATATAAGCTCAATAAAATACGGTTTAAGGGTGCGTTTCCTCCTATCGACTTATACTCATCAGCATTTATGGACAATACATATGTTCAAGTTTTTCTTACGAATTATTTTTATTGAATATAGTGTATAAGTGTTTCTATATACAAAATATAATAATTCTAAAGTAAGTTTTATTGTTTGGGATTAGGTATATGTATAAAAAAACCAAATAGCCAAAATAATATAATTATAGTTTGTACCTATAACATGCGAAAGTTTTCATCCAAAAACTTCATAAAATCTACCTGACATTGGCAAAGATAATGCTTCTACTAAAATTCCTA
>JANSTW010041538.1:0-14393 GCA_027564275.1 Diadocidia ferruginosa
AAAAATGCTTAAGGGATTTTCCATTTTTTTTTGTTACCGTTTTCAAATAAAAAAAGGAAATAAAAAGATTTTTTTCCTCTATTAGTAAAAAAGCTAAATTTATTCTAATGCTTGTAGGAGCAGCTCTATAAGATTTAATGTACAACATGCTTCAGGGCTTATATGCGTTGCATCATCAGTATGGCGGAGATGCCCAAAATCAATTAGAAAAACGATTTTTTCCTCTACCCTATTTAGTATAAAGTCATTAGTCATGTACCAATGGTTAATTTCCTATAGAATTGAAATTGCATTGGTGAAAGAAAAATGTATCCTTATTACATCCAATCCTCTATAAGATTTTATGTATATCATGTTTCAGGACTATAACCAATAAACTATGATAACAGGCAGAGTACTCTAAGTGGTAGAGCAGCTACCATATTGCGATCCACTGAAACTTATCTGTCGCTTGCCGATTTGTCCTTAAATCGGATATGTCTTTAGAGACCAAGAAAAGTTTTTTTTAAATCAGAATATTTTAGCTTTGCCAACTGCTTTAAAATAAAACAAATATTTAAAATAAATTTTTTTAATTACTTAAATGTTTAAATTCAGATCGTTGTGCGTTGTGCCACAACATTCAGAATTTTAGATAGAGAAGTGAAGATCTCCTTAAAATACTTTACTTATTATTATGCACTTAAAAGTTTATTTTGTTATAAAGTTTTTTTGTTGCTTCATAATTATTGACTTATATATTAGATTTTTTGCGAGGTTTGGTGAAACAAAAAAAAAGTTTTAATAATATACTTTTTGTGTAAACTTAAAGTACAGAATATTGAAATAATGTACAATGTAATTATATATTTTTCAATTTAAAACTAAATACAAAAAAACATAATCCATATTATATCTTTATTCGAATCTGATTTAATTTAACTTCTAGCTGGAGTTCTTTACTATTTTTTTAGTTCACTCACCTCTTATTATTATTTTTAGAGGTATAGGTATATAAGAACATATTGTATAATAAAATATTCTCGTCAAACAAATTTTATTTCTATAAGCAAAAAAAAAAACAACGATAGAAATAATGATAGAAAAAAAAACACTCGCTATTTGTATGACGTTTCTGTACATATAGAGTTTAGACTTCTTTATATATAACTCTATATATAGGAATAAAAATCATTCTATTGTAAAAGTATATTAAACTCACTTCTGCTATATAACTATAAATATAATACTAAGAAGCTAAGTAAAGGTATGTATATATATAAAAAAATTAAATATATAGAGTTGCTTTATATACAAGAATTTTATTATTTACCATACAATTCAAATTTATGCAAATTTTGTCTTCCATTCAACATAGTTTCTGACCTTTCTTTTGTTAACTTTTAATAATAATAATATGTAGAGTTTCTATTATATTTTAGTTATATAACCAAATTGTATTTCTATATTCTATATAGCTGATATTTAGATATCTACATATAAATTTTAATAAAAGATCAACCCTCCTACTCAACGATTGAATTGCGTTAACATAAAAAATACATTACAATTTTCGCTTTGTATTTTTTCGCCACAGTCAATGGACCTCCTAAGCCATTCTGATAATGACTGGACGTGTAGGTAAGAAACAGTAATTTTTTTTAAGCACGTAAGTTATGAACGTAGGCGCGGTGTCTACAAGAAGTAGCTTAGTATACCTTTAATTATTGCTAAATTAAATCTCTGCTCCAATAATTACCAGCCAAAAATATTTTTTTAAGTTTTGTTATAGAAAAACAATATACCTTCAACCATAATGTGTATTAAGACGTTTAAATTTCAAATCATGAAAATAATCTAAAATTGTTTTAACAAGAGGTTTTTTTCATTAATTTTGACGGACTTTTTACTAGTTTTTTATACCATTGAATTAAAATTTAAGAAGCTACCCGTAACATTTTATGCATATATGTTATATTAGTATACATTATTGGTAGCAATTTAATTTTCTAGAAGTTTGAATAATTATGTTGAATTTTATTATATAATAATAAGTAAAATGAAAATTTGGTAAAATCAAAAAGTTTCAAAAGTGATGATCCATCAATATTCAACACAAAAATCGACATTTATGGCACATTTAATTTAATTATTTTTTAATGTAATTATTTGCTTAAAAACAACTATTAAGTTTCGTAAATTTCAGACACCATATTGGATCCACCATTTTGTTTTTTTATTTTGACATTTACATAGTAAGCGTCCTGAAAAATCTTTTCATACTCGTTATTCTAACTAATTTAAACATTTTGGTACCTTATACTGTATTCTTTACAAAGCTCACAATCTATAAAAAAGGAATTAATTTAAAATTTCAAAGAATAACTTAATTCATTTGGAATAATTAAATAGATCAAAACCCATTCTAAAATAATTTCATATTTAAATTTTGAAAGTCTTGTTTCTTTGCGAAAAATGATACAATATATATTAACTTTATTAAACATGTGAACATTTTTTGCGGCCACTTTACACTGTTTTTTTTATCGCATTTGCGTTGATATGGCTCTGCGATGGCAAGAACAATGAACAGTTGTATACGTATAAGTACGGTCAATTTTCCAAATACAGTTGATATTTTTAAAACAATAAAATGGCATAGAAAAAAAAACTATAAAGACCGGTGGGTAAATAAACAAATTGATTGCAATCATTTTCTTTTCGCAATTTAGCTATGCGCAGAAAAATTAGTCAAATGGAAAGCTTGCAAACAATAAAACAGAGAGAAAAAAACGGTACTATAGATTTCAAATTCGCAGTTATATATTTGAAATTATCTAGTTAATTATATGAGAAATAGAATAAAGTTATAGGTATTTGACTTTTATGACTGAAATGGATTTTATGAATTTAAAGCAATTGAAACTTTTTATGGTTTTTTTGGTAGAAAATTAAAGCTTATAGTTTAAATATTTTTATTGTATTTTGGATTTCGTGGAAAAAATATAACATTTCGGTTAAACGTCATCATCCAGGAGTATTAATATTTCAAAATTTATTAACTCATCCCACGAAAAAACTTTTCATATTTTATTCTTAAAAAAATATTAAAATCAATAATTTTTAAAAGCAATCATAATTTATGCATATAAAGATCAAACTAAGAATCTTTAGATATTCCATAGGCTGCATGGCAAACAATCGGGTATTATTATCAATGAAATTTTTGAACAGTTTTTTAGCTTAGAAGAATGAATAAATTTATGCAACATAAACAAAATGATGGAAGTTAGCAAATTGTAGAATAAATGAAAATTCGGTAATAAACAATGTAAAAGAAAACGTTCCCAAGACCGAACCTTGCAGAACGCCCGATGCTAGCAAACGAAATTATAGCTTCTCGCGTTGTTAAAATTAAAAAGATGGTGAACGTATTTGCATTTAAATTCAATAAACGATAATTAATTGGTTTGTTCTATTTATTCAAATATATTACCAAACTCATTCTAGCCCTTTAATTATATAAATAATAAAATATCTAAATAAAGGATCAACTATAAGTGAATTAAATATATCCTCCACATAAAGCTATATATTCAAATTATAAAGAGGCTTCAAATGAACATATATACGCTTATGTATACAAGGTACATTAAATTATATATTTTGATGTGCATAAATTAAATTGTTTATTAATGAATAGGTAAATAATAATGAAATTTAATCATTTATTTATGGGTAAAATGTATAAAATAATTTATATATATGGTATGTTATCGCATCACTTAAACATATAAAATTCTTTTTAATTTAATAATAGCATTTTATGTGGCTCACCATATTATAATGCGGTATTATGCAATAAATAATTTGTTATATTTTACACCGCACCTAAAGTAAACCTCTCTATATATTATAATATATTTTCTTTAAATAGTTGTTGTTGAAACAAGTGTTTTTTTGTTGTGCTTATCACTATCAGTAATTTTAATGTACTTTTTTTGTAAAAAAAAGTCAGTATATTGAAGTAAATTTAAAACAAGACGTTTATATATATACGCAAAAAAATATTATATACCTAGAGAGCTTAATGCAAACAAAAAACAAAACTTGTTTATGATTATTAGCACTGTAAAAAATATGAAGGGAAATTTTGCATTTAGAATAGTTATTAGCACAAAACAAATCGATTTACATACTAAACTTTATTTGAATATACGAAGATTGGCACAAAATAAAATTGATAATTTTTTTGCATATATGTAGGTAGATCTTCTTACCTTGATAATGTACAAAATATTTATATATATGAGAAGATTGGCACAAAAGAAAAAAGAAAATTTACAAAAAATTTATCAATGTGAGAAGATTGGCACAAAATAAAATTGATAATTTTTTCGTCTATATGAAATAGGTATAGACATACTTACTTTGATATAATATTGATTATAATATAATAGGACTATCGAATGATGAGACTACTGATTGCAATTGATACAATTGTATTTATTTATTGACATATATACGAATACATCTTAAGTAGTTTCAAATATAAAGGCTCTGATTTTCTCATTTGTTTCTGGATTTTCTTTTACGAAATCAATAATCTTTTCGCAGCATTTTTTCCAACAGTGACAATATTCTAGAAAATCTTTGCGTATATATAAAATAGACAAAGCATATTTTATTTTATTTAAAATAAATTGAAGAATGTTTTTAATGTACAAAAAAAAAATCAAATACTATCAAAACAATTCATTATGTATTATAAAGCTGCGATACGTATATAAGAAATAAATTATCGGATAATATAGGTAATTATGCAAAATTATTTAAATATTTTATGTACATAAAGAGCCATAAAAGTGTGTTTTGTTTCGTGTTTTTCTTGTTGGTCTCATCAAAATGCTGAGAGGATTAAAAAAAGACACATTTTTTTTCGTATAGCTCCGGAGAAGCATAATAATCATAAAAGTAGGATTTAATTTTTTTTATCGATTATTTTGTGTATATACGAAAAATGTCGATGTTCGTTTTATTGCAAAAAGGTTTGTTAAAGCGTGTTCAACAAATTTATTTTATGATTTAATTTGAATGATTTTTTTAAATTTAATAATTTTGGAAAGAATATAAGAAATAATTAATAATTTATTATCGTATATATACATAATAATTAATAAGATTTCTTTACAGTATTTAAGCTTATGAGTTAATTTGTTGGTGAAAATTATATATACATGTTGTTGTCACACTGTCAGATCAGATACACAAAGCTTGCAAATTCTCATCTCACGCCATACTCTGGTCTCGAGGTGAGAAAAGTTATGTTAGAAAAGAAAAAAACCTTTAAGTCTTAAGAATCTTAAAAATGCAACAGCAGTCATCAAACAGTAAAATATAAAATAAGTCTGGAATAATATTCTGTATCTGCTACATATAATGAGTTTGAAAAGTCAATATTTTGGTTTGAGAAAACTATGTTTGATTGTTTTTTTGGTTTATTATTAACAAAAAAATTACGAATGCGAGAAAATATTTACGCCATTTGATGAATATATTAATTCTCCTTTTATGGTTATACGGCAGCATGTATACATTTTACATGTCATATATGGAATATTCGTCACTGGTTCTACATATTTTAGTGCTTTTTATATACAATCTTTTCCAATTATACTTGAAGTATCTCTTGTATATTTTACTATTATATTATATTTGTTTCTGTGGGACTTCTACTTCATCAGCCCGGAAAGAAACTCTATAGATTTTTGAGATAGTTTGATTTTTTTTATAAATCTAATCTAGATTTTGCAATAAAGCTCATGTTTTAAAATGCGGCTTTTAGTATGTATACAGAGAAAAAAACATTAAACTTTAATTGGTATATATACTTAAATAGCTGCAACTATACATATAGAGGAGCAAACGTACAACATACATTTATTTAAACCTTATTAAAAGTTCTAAATTAGGCAATAATAAGTTTTTAACTTAATAAACAAAAACAAGGGAAATTTCCTCTATATAATTTCAGTCGTATATTTTGTATATAACGTACGAAGTAAATAATATATAAAAAGGCCTACGTGCTATTTTACCTCGAACTTTAACAATTTTATATCTATTTATACATATTTTTTTATAAACACACAGCTTGTGTTTAAATATCATACGTACATAATGTTTAGACGAGACACGAAGCGTTTAAATTTTTGTGGAAGCATACATTGCGGTAAGTCAGTAAGTGTAAATAGTATAAATCCATCTGAAATTTTGTATGACAACACATAGATATTTACAATCGTGACCTTTACTCAAAAGCGAGGGAGCATAGGGACCATTTTACCCTTTTTTATCTGATATACCATGGTTTTCATTGATAACTATATCAAAGGTGGTGTGTTGTCAGCAACTCGCACCAGCCATACTTTTTGGTGATCAGTGGGGCGGATTTTAAACTATATGAGGAACCCCTTTTTTTGGTATCATATAGATATATATTATATACATAGGAAATCAAAATAGGAATTCAATGTGTATATTGGATATATACGAATTTACGAATATATAAGACTGCAAAGCAACGACCAAGCGACACTTCTAATCTCGTAAAATCATACTTAACTGAAGATAGCAATTTATTTATTTTACATGGAAATGAATCAAATTTTTCAAGTATACAAAATTGTGTTCCTCAGGGTTCTGTTTTTGAGCCACTACTATTCTCTTTTATAAATGATCTGCCGAGCGTCATTACCTCAAATAACATACCTATTTTTTTATATTAAAATTGTCTTTTATGCAAATGACGTTCAACATAGATATACATAGGTCTGACAACCAATCGGGGTCATTAAATAATTAACTCTGATCTAAAATCCATTATTAGATGATCTGAGGAAAATATTTTTAAGCCAAACCCATCAAAAAGCCAAAACTAACATTTTGTTTCTCATTATATGATAGAAATTATTTAAATTGACTTTTGCTTCTATCAATTTTTTTCACTTCTGTTGGAAGTATCATGACTGTCTTTTAATTTAATATTTTAAATTTCACATCTGGTAATATTCGTCTCTGACACATAGAATATATATTATATAGACGCAATATGCTTTAATGTAGGTTATATAATATCAAGTATATAATATGGACATATAAAGTTTATATAGATTATTGTGTATATTATAAAATAAGTATATATATAACTTTGGTGTATAAGGCATCGTTTTTTTATATACTTAACTTATATAATACATAAAGTAGATTATAAGTATATACTATAGTATATAATACTTATATAGAAAAGAACATGACATTTAGATAGTATAGAAGACAAAATCCCAAAGAATAATATGATCTGATTTTTTCTTCTTCTATTTTGTTGTTGTTGATGGGCTTGCTTTTCTATATCTATCTTGCTATACATATAGTCATGTGAAAAATCTTAGGAAAAATGTTTTAAATTTATAAATATTTTATTATATATAACTATATAATATATGTATATTGTATATATAGTAAGATGTAATGATATATAAGACGTATATTATAGAAAAAATGAAGTATTTAACACAATTTTTTTCCAGGCTCTCGCTTAATAAAGGATGGAAAACATCATATGTACAATCTCTGCGAAATGCTCTATAAAATCGATTTATTTACACGATATAATAGCTAATAATTTTAAAATGAATTTTCATATATAGAAAAGTGAAAAAAAATTAATATCCATTCTGTCTAGAGATTTGCGTACATATATAATATTGTATATAGTTTCCACTATAGAATGTGACATAATATTAAATAACCGCGCGCATTGCATGCATGTAGCCCATTTTGCATTTTGTATATAGAAAAAATAGAAAAAGAAAACCCATGTAAAATTTATAGTCACATTGTCCCATAAAATTCATAGCATCATTAGAGATTATATGTAATATGTGATTTTTCTATAAGTATATTACATATATATACCTATAGTTAATGTCTGTAATATGTAAAATGTTAAAAGGTAATACATGCGGTTTAATATATTTTCTATATTTTTTATCGATGATATACTGCGGTAATAACGCAACCAAAAGTTTGTCTATATACACGAGCAGATTAATGGATTTGCTATAAATACAAACAGGGATCAAATATTGATAATATATTTTTAATTTAAAAGGAAAACTTAATTAGTTTTTTTTCGTATTTAGTAGAGTCGAATGAAAAGGACTATTTTTTCTATTCCAAAACGCCTATGGGGTGGATAAGATGGGAAATAAAAAATAAAATGATTTTACGTTTTTAATTTTTCTATGTCTAGACGTGGCTCAGTATAAGATCTGAGCTGACAATTTAGTTATATCATATTATGTTGCTATAAAATATGTTGATTTTATTTGTTGATTTTGAGTGTAAAAGATTTACTTTCCTCAATATATCCTTTTGTTGTTAAAAAATGACAATACAGTCGGACTATTATTATATGAAGCAAAAATCATTAGGTTAGATAGATTATTGCTTTTTGTATAATAATTTAATTTTTTGCGGTTTTGTGTGGCTTGTCTGCTGTGCGAGATGTGTATTTGCATTGTGGTAATATTTAAAAAAAAAACATATTATTACCATTAAATATATTTTTTTGTTAATATTCGCTGCAGCTAGTAAATACATCCCAGGAATACACCTATTTTGGATAAATGCCTATCTGGAGAATGTTATCCAACTCCACTGACGATGCAATCCTTGCCGGTACAGGAGTAAAAAACATCATATTTTTGAAGGCTCTGGCGTGAGTTAGAGCCACAGACTCTTACGAATAGCTGGAGCCACATAGTATTGCAAAAATATTCACTTTTCGTTGATCGATTAGCCTGTTTCTAAATTTTTAAATTTCACGATAGAAAAAAAGTAAATATTTTATAATAATTTAATGTTAATTAACATAATTATTATTATCGCATTGCTCGCAGATGCAACATAATATTTTTTTTCTCTGATACAAAATATTTTACACACTTGATACGATTTCGTTTTTTTTTATTAATATATAGCTTCAAGCTAAATAATTATCTTCGTCTTGCCGAATAGCTTATTGTATAAATGTAATATACAATTTTTTTTCTCGCCAATTAATTAAAAAGTCATAAATCATAATGAATTTTATGTTACATAAATCAAAATCCTCTATATATAATATATTTAATGTACATTATATTGAAAGATAGACAGGTGAAAGCAACACGATATCTATGCGATTATAATATTATATGTGTTTTGTATAATATAAACAATTTTAATCGACAAAGGTCTATAAATAATAAAATAGAGGTCTTTAAGAGGTATAATAGATATAAAATATGGTATTATTTGTATATAACAAAATCACTATAATATATAGTTAATCTCTATCAATTTCTATCTTTATATAAAGTGTGGTATCGCGGTGTGACAGTTTATGTATATAACTTACTAGTGTGCTTTTTTATTGTAAAAATATAACTTTATAAATCTTTTTATTATTTATTTATTTTTATAAAGTTAGTTGAGCTTATATATTCATTAGATATTGGTGGAAGTATCAATATTTATATATACAAATAAAAGAAGGAAAATAAACATAAAGTTATGTGAAATGGAAATCATACAAAATTCATATATTTTCTCTATTATTAGAGAACAATATATTCTAAAATAATCCATACGAATTATTTTAAAATTAAAAATATTAAATATGAAATCTTCAAAAATTGGCTTGTCATACGCAAGTACGCATATTTCAAGACTGTCGTCTCTTATCAGTACCTGCGGTAGACATATGGATATAGACAAATAAAAAAATACAATAAAAGTGTAATTTTCTTTTCCAATTTCCAATGCAAATTAAATAATAAATTTTGAATTCTTAAATTTAATAATTGTTTATTAAATAATTAAAACAATTTCAATAAACTAAATAAATGCCTAATAAATCGAATTTAATGGCGTTCTTATATATTACAAATTTGATGAAAAGTGTCACTCTTGCATGAGCGATTTGTATGAATATAAAATTCGAAATTATTATACTTATTATTTAAAATATGTACAGATTGCATATATAATTTGCATCACAAAATAAAATATTGAGGAAGTTATATAAGAAAATATTATATGTTTATTTTATAAATGAATAAAACACACATAACACTATATAGAAACCTATATATTTAAAAACAATATAAATAATTTTAATAATAAAATTACTTTATTTTTATGCACATTTATATCTTATATTTGTATAGATTAAATGAAAATCTATATAAAAGTAAATTATATAGTTAAAATCGATACTTTATCTTATAATTTTTATTATCTTATTATTATATAAAAAAGACAAAAGTTATATGCAATATGCTTTCTATCGAGATTATTATTATATTGTCGCATTTGCACATTTTATATACAATATTTTGATAATATTTAATAATATATAAATATCCTACCAGATACATAATATTGCTTATACAGAGGCGATGCTAAATGTGGGGTTAATAGGAAGGCCCGATTTAACCTTTTCAAATAATATAAAAAACAATAGGAAAATATAGTAATTTTTTTAATTTTTGGTTTATTTAAAACTTATATGCGATAATCAACAAATAAGATTTGCGTTTAGTATGTAAAAGCTCACTATTCCATAAGTCGCCTAATTTTATGTAAAGCTGGGATGCGTCCCATTTAATTAGAAAGCTGGAAAATGTGTGCTTCTCTACATTTCACAAAGCTTTGGGATTACTGCTATAAACAAGCTTTTTTCCTCCAAATGTTCATAATTTTTTTTGAGAGTAAGCGCCAAGTCCCTATTTGTATTATATTGTGTAAAATAATTTCTATAATACATAAAGTAATATTGAGCAAATTTATTCACCGACCACCACTGATTACTTATATAGAATTTATTTTATTTTATTATTAAAGATAATTGCATGATTTATTGATAAAAATATATTATACAAAATATACAGAAAGATTTTAATAATTGTAATAAAATATCGAATTTAAATTAATTTAAAAACAAATAAAATAGTAAAATTTATACCGATGCAGCGTCTATGGGAAGTATATATATGTACTCGTACATAACTTAATATATAAGTAATTTTGTGAAAATTATTATTATTTTGTTTTATTTCCTCAATTATCTCGCCAATTGCCATATATTTATATATTAGTGTTATAAAATTGCCATATAATAATAATTAATTATAGTTATTTTATTATATTACTTTATAATTTGTACAAAATCAATTTTATTTATATTATATGATATAGTATATTGACTGTAATCTCAACTCAATTATAGTATTATTTAAAATTAAATTAATTTTACATGAGACTAAATATTTTTCAGATTTTTCAGAAAAAAGTCAATGAACCGCCTATATAATAAAAGGACAATGCAATCAAAGTACTTTAATCGTTACTTTCCATAACTAAACAATAAATTTTGGTTGTCATTATATGAGTTGATACTTGATATAGTATAGAAATTGAAAGAATTAGTTTTTTAAATTGTTTGTGTTTTTTTTTTGTAATTCAAAAAACAATAGAAAATAAAACAATATAAACCTTTTTGTCAATTTACAAATTATATATGTCTGGACAGGCATAGAAGAAAAACAAATATACACAAGTTCATTAATATTCATTATAAATAATTGATTGTTTTTTTTAATTATTTATAATTAGAAAAAATAATAAAATCTATTTTAGCTCTTCGGAAAAAAACCTATCGGCTGTATATTGTAGAAAATGCACAATAGACTACTGATGAAGACTAATAGCAGAAATAGTGTTGAAAGGGTTTTAAATTTGAAATAATATTGGAAAAAATATTTGCAAAACGAATTTTTTTTCTGCAACCTAGACCTTTAAAATAAAAAAAAAATCATTTGCTTTAACAATTTTAAATATAAATCTTGAAATTTGCAGTTTACTGTCAATAATAGAAATTTGGCCAAAACATGCAAACTAGAGGTGTTAAAAAGACCAACAATAAATTGAGTATCCCACTCTGCAGAAAAGAAATTGTTGACCAGTGTAATCATATCAATAATAAGTAATAACAAAGAAAATCAAATCTTATCAAAAAAGAATGAAAAGCTCTGTTTTCTTGAGTATTTTGTACCAAGGCACTTATGTAATAATATCTTCTTTTAAATAAATATAAACACCGCACAGCGCCTATATAATATGTAATTTCAACGTGTAATAAAATTCTGTTGACAGATCGTGAGCAATAATTCTTTTTAAATTTTTCATTTTGTACTATTGTGCTTGTATGATAGCACTTTTAACAGGTAAAACGTATAAAATCTAGTTGTACATTGAACTTTAAATACCTATCGTTATATATATTGTATAATAATATTAGGTGTAAATAATTTACAACAATCAACGAAACTAAATAGAAAAGCATATAGAGAATTAAATTGCATTTTTAAAGTGAAAAAAAAAAATTACTAAACAAATTGTCAAGAAATAGAAATTTGTAGAAATATTTTTTTTCTTCAAATTTTGAATTTCTTGCCTAAGCGGTCGTTTTTGTGAGAAGCTCAACTAAATAATTCTCTGTGATTTTTTTTTAATTTTTCTACCAGTGCCGTAAATCTTATAAATAGTAATCTGTCAAATAGATCGCAATTTGTATGCATCTGTGATACAAATTTCGATTTATTAATAGTAATTTGTAGTGTTCCTCAGGGATCGATTTTAGGACCTGCATTTTTATAATTGATCTTCCTACGTATTTGTCAGACGCGACTTGTCATATATACGCAGATAATTTACAGCTTGAAATGCATTGTAAGCAAAAGTTGTACCGAAGTTAAATATATAAATATTCGCTTACCCCACTTATATGCAATTAAATTTTAGATTTCTTCACTTTAATTAAACAATGTATGTCCGTTTTGAACTTACCTGAAAATAAAAAGAAAAAAGAAATTAATATAAAAAAATATGATGAGATATTTTGAAACGCATCCTTGAAATTTTCAAGATATAACAAAACTCTTCTATGATTCTTTACAAAAATCTTTCCTATACTTTTTTTAAAATATTATTGTATTTTTTATTAAATGTATTTCTTGAATGAACGGTTTTCTTCCTTCAAATTTATTTTATATTTAAAAAAAAAATCAAATATACCTCTTAGTAAATGAGCAGCTAAAAACATATCCTTAAGATATGGTGAAAGCATGCCAAACGACGATGCTAACGACGATGGTTGCAGTTTACCCGGTGACGTGTCATTTATGTCAACATCCTTCTCTGACTTTTTGACAACGTGATTACAATTACTTATGTAATTATTGTTGTTGTTGTTGTTGCTGTTATTACCTCCTGCAAACCCACCCGACAACTTTTGTTGATGTTCCAATATTTCGCACAATTTACAAGCTTTCATAATTCCAAATTTTACGGTTGCGCGTCTTTTTGCTTTTAATATTTATTTAAATATTACGTTTTTTTCGCTGGTTGTGTCTTATAAAAGACTTATTGGTATATTAAAATATTTTGTATAATAAATTCACTCTTGTTAACGAAAAAAAAAAACTGAGACGCGTTTTAAATATCACATCACATAATATAACATTTGTGCGAGTGTTGTTTCTCAATGTGAACAATTTAGCACATAAAGGTCGTTTATTGCAGAAGAAAAAAGTTGTTTTTTTATTTGTTTCATTTTTTTTGTTCACTTCTCTTGCAAACAATTTTTTTTCAACTCAACTCAACTTCTTTACTTTTCCATATTATTTTATATAAATAATTTTTTCTTGTATCTTATTATAGGTTATAACGTTTTTTTTCTTACTTCATCAATATTAAATTACATCATAGCAAGAATTTCTGGCTATCTATACAGAGGTAGATGATAAAATTAAAAAGATATTTTTTTTTCGTTTGCCGATATTTAACTTTTTTGAGGTTGCGACGCTGATGCGAGGTGATAATATTAAACAAGAAAAATTCAAATTATCGAATATTGGAGAGGTGGTTTTTTTGTGCGAGGATAATTTAGATTGTTATAAATTTGCAGGAGCTATTTAGATAATTTTTATGGAAAAATCTGGGTTTTATAGGGAAATAATATTTTAGAATAATTTATAAATAGGAAATTGGATAAAAGGCTTTAATTCATCATACCACAGAATTAGTGAAAATTTAAAGCTCAAAATAGAAGACCAAAGAATTACTCTTAGTTTGTTTCTAATGTTACAGCTGTTAACAGAATCATCGATATTAGACTTTCTTGTAACCTGGTTTATCCAAAACTGATTCAACTAATATAGCAAATCTTTTTGTACACTGCAAATAATTTTACACCTTCTGTGTATTTTTTTATACACAGACCCGCGCATAATTAACACAGACACTTC
>JANSTW010041549.1:0-14392 GCA_027564275.1 Diadocidia ferruginosa
TTTACACTCCTGCATTTCTAATATACTTTTTTACATACAAAAAACATGCAAAAACAAAAAGGAATTGCGAGTATATTGATTATTGTTCATTATAATATACACCACAAAATGAACTTCCGTAAATTTTTATAAATTCTGTTTATTCAGTAAATTTTACCGACTTAAAAAGTTACTATGTAACATAAATAAATCCTTGGTTAAGAAAACAAAATTGAGAAGCAAAAGTTTTTTTATTCGTCACCACGTTTACAGCAATGCTACTTGGGTTTTCCTTGAGTTTTATCTTAAATTTGTATAAATTCAGTTTATCGTTAACTTTTACCGACTTAAAAGTTACTATATGACATAAATAAATCCGAGGTTACGAAAAAAACCTAGAGATAAGAGTTTTTTTTCGTAATGGTTACAGTAATTCTCTTGGGATTTTCCCTCAGTTTTACCTTCAATTTATTTAAATTTTGTTTATCGGTAAATTTTACTGACTAAAATGTTACTATGTTACATAATCCGTAATATTACGAAATAAGAAGCAAATGTTTTTTTTTCGTAACCGCTGTTACAGCAATGTTTCTTGGGATTATCCTTGAGTTTTACATTAAATTTATATAAATTATATAAATTTAGTAACTTTTACCGACAAAAAAATGGGTACTATGTTACGCAGCGGGCCGTTACAACAATGCTACTTGGGATTTTTCTTGAGTTTTACCTTAAATATATATAAATTCATTTTATCGGCAAGAAATATTTATTCATTCTCCTAATTTGCAGATTTTTTTTTTCATTTTTTCACAAAATATCGTTATAAATTGCCATTTTCATCCACTATAGGTCGTTACGTAATTTGAAGTTTGAACAAGTAACAATTTGAAACAAATCGTTTAATAAAATAAAATTATTTTATTAATTTTCGGTTACGTATACTAAATCGTTTCAAATTTCCATCTTCCTCCATTTAGGCCGTTACTTAATTTGAAGTTTGAATAAGTAACAATTTGAAACAAATCGTTTAATAAAATAAAATTATTTTATTAACTTTCGGTTACGTATACTAAATCGTTACAAATTTCCATCTTCTTCCATTTAGGCCGTTACTTAATTTAAAGTTTGAACAAGTTTCAATTGAAAACAATTCGTTTAATAAAATACAATAATTTTATTATTTTCAGTTATGTAACAAATCGGTACAAATTATTTTCTTCTTCCACTATAGGCCGTTACGTAATTTAAAGTTTAAAAAAGTAACAATTAACAACTACTCGTTTGATAAATACAATTATTTGATTACTTTTTGGTTACGTAACAAATCGTTACAAATTTCCATCTACCTCTACTATAGGCCTTTATATAATTTAAAGTTTGAGCAAGTTACAATTGAAAACAATTCGTTTGATAAAATATAATTATTTTATTAACTTTCGGTTACGTAACAAATTGTTAAAAATTTCCAACTTCCTCCATTATAGGCCGTTACGTAATTTGATGTTTGAAAAGTAACAATTAAAAAATAAATACTTAAAAAAAAATTAAATAATTTTCGGTTACGTAACAAATCGTTACAAATTGCCATCTTCCTCCACTTTGGACGTTACGTAATTTGAAGTTTAAACAAGTAACAATTAATAACAAATCTTTAATAAAATTCAATTATTTTATTAATTTTTGGTTACGTAACAAATCGTTACAAATTTTCTCCTCCCTCAATAGAGGCCGTTACGTAATTTGAAGTTTGAACAAGTATAACAATTAAAAAACTAATCGTTCACTTATATACAATTATTTTGATATTAACCTACATTTAAAATTTAATAAATATTTTGGTTAATTTTTATCAATTTGCAACCACAAAAATATTCTAATTCGAAAATGTTGTTATCAAACAAAAAAATGTTTGTAAAGAAAATTTTTAATGCAGGTTAACAGGTCGACATATGATAAATAAATATTAGAAACATTTAAATTGTTATTGCAAATAATTTATATAATTTGTAATAAGAGAAATTTTTTATTATTATTATATAATGATAAGAAAGTTTGTTAACAAAATTCTGTGAAAAATGGGCTGATGTTTGCTTCTAATTTGATAACAAATATATAAAAAATATTACATAATCCTTTGCCTTGATAATGTGTTACCGCAAAGAATACAAATAAAATGTAAGATAGTTCACAAATATGTCCTTTGAATTTGAAGTATTATAAATTAGGCTGCAATTGGCCAAAAAAAAGAAATATTTATGTGCATTCTAGGCTTGAGCGAAATCAGTCAAAATATAGTTGTAATGTTACGTTACACATGCATAACCGTTACGCAATTTTTTAATCATATTTTATTGACATATAAGTAGTTTACAACTTTTTTTAATTAATTTAATTAAATTATTATTTTTGTATAAAATGAATTTAACTCATAAATGTCAAGGGAAGGGGTAGAAAAAACCCCAAATAAAGATATTTGAAAAAAGTTATATCTATATAAGGCCGGCTATAAGAGATATCAAGATAGAGTTTTTTCTATTGCAGAGTGAAAAAACGACCGCAGGCTCAATAAAAATAATTGAAAGATAATAATTTAATTAAAAGCAAAGAAAAAAATTTTGCCATTTACTTGGTCATTTTCGTGGTCAAATGTGACCAGTTTAAAAAAATTGATAACACTCCCGAAAAATTTTCGTGCAAGTTCTTTCTAAAGAAGTGGAAAATCGATTAATTCTCTTAAGAGTGGGTGTTTTTCTACCTATTAGTGCAAAAATCGTATTACTCATCTGTCTTTTAAATGCGAAACAGTGGCATGGGTAGAATATACCCTAACAGATGCAAACCTACATGAAAAATATTTATTTTGATTAGAAGTGAATTTTATTGATTAAAAATTTATATAAAAACATAAAATTAATGCAAAATATTTAAAAAAATCTGTCTGAAAGCTTCAGAAAAACTGAGCTGTTGCTAAAAGTTTGATAATTAAAAAAGATAACTTTGAAGATATCTTAAAATGGATGCATCGATATACTGATAAAAAAAAATTAGAAAACAACTTGTGAAATACAATAAACAAAACAAATTAAATTTTTTTAGCACATTGAACTAAATAAGAATCGAATTATTAAAAATTCCTCTTATCGCACCGTCTATGGATTTTTTTTTAATAAAAATAACCGTTACGCAAATATTAAAAAACGCCCTAAACATTTTAACAAAAAAGATTTAAAAAATTATTTTTCTGTATAAGAATTGAATTTTTTTTTTAATTTTATCAATTTTTAATTTTTATATAACTTAAAAAAAAATTACTTATCGTTTTAAATTAACAAAAAATGTATATTAACCTGGATCATCGCCCATAACAGCGGCCACCAACAGCATCATTAACACAACGAAAAATTGAATTTTCATTTTTATTTTTGAAATTTATTTTATAATATTTTAAAAGGAAAAACTTTATAGTCTAGTCTCTTGAACAGTCGGTTTGTAAACTAAATAAACTTAGCAGCATTATAACTTAAATTTGAACACAAAAAGATGCCTAATGCCTCCCCACCCCATTAAATGTTTGCTATATATACACTTTGCTTTATATACTTGCAAGGGTTAAAGGTTAAAAAGCGATACAATGCGGTGTGTTCTATATACAACTTACTGTTTAATTGTAACTTTTTTTTTATTTAAATTTCCCAGTCAACAAAAAAAAAATTGTTAAATCGTTTATTTTATTACATTAAGTGATTAATAATGACATTATTTTTAGTAGCTACATCTTATGAAGCTTTTAGAAGGTTGGTTCTGGCTACTGATCTTGCCAGCCGTGACCTCATGATATTGTTATCCCTTTACCTGCCGTTTGACTCAGGTAAACTCTCTGATGAATTCAGAGAACTGATGAACTATAGGCCTGTAGTAATAATTTTTGAATCAAAGTTCGGCTGTGATGCAAATTCTCACCACAAGTTTTGGGGTAATCCGTAATCATAATCGGCTGGCCTGTCAAATAGAGGGTGTTCTGTTGAGGGAGTCTCCCGAAATAGGTATGCCAGCTGACAGGACTACTCCATACTTTATTTTCGATCAAAAATACACTGTCATCATACCCAGTAGAGAAGAATGGGAGCAGGGTCGCTATCCTCTAGTAGCGCCCTGTACCATAAATATTTTTACTGATGGATCATTGACAGAGGAAGGCTCGGGAGCGGGTGTCTTTTCCCCTAGCACAGAGCATGTTTAATTTCTTTTATAATCTTGGTAAAATTTGTACAGTTTTTCAAGCCGAAACATTTGCATTGGAAATGGCGGCTGAGCTGATGATTGGGTCGGGATGTCGGAGAGGAATTTTAACTTCTATTATGATAGCCAGGCGGCCATTGCGGCTCTTATAGCAATCCACTCACCTTCTTCAAAATTGTCGATTAATACAATCCGCATTATCTGGGTACCAGTACATGCCAATGAAGAAAATGAGAAGCGGACGAACTGGTAAGGCAAGGGGCTTGCATGGTATTCTGTGGCCCCGAACCAGTTCTTAGAGTGTCTAACACGACGCTAGTCGGAAAAAAATATAAAGCGCGATTTAGTTGCTGGGCAATGCGTTATTGAAGAAGAAGGAATTATAGGATAAGGATGGCATAATTGACAAATTTTGTATAGTGCTAAGACAATAACCGAGTTGAAGAAAAGGCTGGACATTTATGACAAATTTAAGAAAAAAATGCAACAAATTGTGTGAAAATGAAACAAACTTCTTCAAATTCAAAACCAACTGAAAAAATTATTCAATGTTTTTCATGTGGTTGCAAGGATCACATATCAATTAACTGTCCAGATAAAGGAAACAAGTGTTTCAAGCGTAAACAATTTGGACATATTTCGAGAAATTATTGTGATCAACAAACAACAAATATAAATTAAATTTTTTATTGTCTGGCATATCAGTTCAAGTTTTGTTGGATTCAAAAGAAGAAACCGAGAATTTCTGTCTAGAAAAAGCAATTGAAAATTTTAGTGAAGTAGACACCGAGAATTTTCGTGAAGAAGAAAATTTGATGAATATTAATTTTTTTAATGAATAAAAATGCAGAATCTCTAATTGAAATAAAGTTACTTACCGAAGAAACACCAATTTATGAAAGACCAAGAAGAATGTCATATATACAGATAAAAAGGTTGTTGAAAAGTAAATTTCAGAATGGTTAAAGGATGGCTTTACCGTCCAAGCTGATTCAATTATGCAAATTCGATTGTACATGGTATCAAAAAAAGATGATGATCAGATCAATGGATGGACTTCAGGAATCAATAGTTCAGTTTGGTGTAGCTACAAGTCCGTCAGTGTTTCAAAGAGATTTCAATGACATTTTCAAGGAATCGATTCGAAATGGTTATTGTATTGAGATATCTGAACGATCCTGTAAAACGCGTTGTAGATGAAGATGGTAAGCTACAATCAGTTAGTTACATGAGTCGTGATTTTTTTGCTTGGTAAATTATTCAAAATTGATTAAATGATTGTCAAGCTTTTCAAATAACAATGAAGAAATGTAAGTTATCAAATAGCAACAAGAGTTTAAGTATATAAATTAAATGATATTGCGAAAAAAACGCATTTTGGTTCAAAATAAGAAGTTCAAAATAAAATTTGTTGGTCCAATTATAAAAGTGAAGCAGAAAGACAGACATGATGTGGTAAATGGAAATTCTGAAGGTGCTAAATTAACATCTATACGTCTGCAGATTTTATGAAAGCTTGGGGTGCAATAAATTTATTCAAGGCGAACGAAAGTTTAGGATGGCCAAATGTGGAATATGGAATATATTTATTAAATAATTATAAAATAAACCGTAGTAAATTTTGTTAAAGCATTTATTTGGAAAAATCTTTACATCCTTGAAAATATAAAATAAATTTTCATTCGTTCAAAAGCTGTTGCGTAAAAGCAACATTAAATATATAATTCTCTATTTTTAAATAAAAATATTTTTTTAATTTAAAACTAAATAAATCCTACATATATGTAAATGTTACCATAATATAATATACTGTAAAACATAAACACATATAGCCTTATACACTTTTCCGGAAAACAATCAATTCGACTGGCTTTTTTTCATGATAACTTAATTTACATAATTTAATTTTATAATTTTTTAAAAGCCTTTGCATTTCCTTTCATATATTTGCTTATGAGTTAATATTAGGCATACATCAGAATATAAAATATAAGATTTGTTATGCAAGGCGCAGTAACAGAATTTTAAATTTAATTTTTTATCATTAGATTAAATTTTATTCGAAAATAGCACGTAAACAAAAGGTTGTCACAGCCATATAGAAAATATATAATATTATTAAATATTAAAAATGTTTAAAAATATAAAAAAAATATTATTTTTTATTTGTTGTTGTTTTTCTTGTTAATTCTCGTAATGGATGAATGGAAAAGAATAATTCAATAGAAAAAATATTTACTTATACATACAAACAAAATATCGATATGACAATATTTTATTAAATATAATATACGACATTATGCCGGTGGTGCTGCACTGAATTCTAATGAGCTTTAAGCATAATATTGTGTATGCTTATTATAATATATAAGGAAGGGTAATTTATAAATTATATTTATTATCCATATATATATAGGTATATATGAATTTATTTATGAGTTGTCAAAGACAATAAAATATTATTTCTATAAAATGTAATTATTTTATTTTAATAACGTATATACGCATATTATATGGAAAATCAGAGACGAAGCCTTAAGGTGCGTATGCAAAAAATGGTTTTTAATTTATCAAAGGTACAATTTTCTTATTAACTGTAAATTGTTTGTGCTGCCGCCCCCAAACCCCCTGCATTTTACGACCCTCAAAACTAAAATCGTAGCCTTTGTGAAAATCTTTCATTTTAACACAACCTCGCTAAATGATTATATTTCAATATTTTTCATACTAAGGTTACGCCCCTCCCATTTTGAAAGGGGATGTGAGCCCTCTTAAGTTTATGCTCTCTCACTCTTCCATTCTGCATATGTAATATGTATATGGCATTAAAATATAGAATTTTAAAACTTTTGCCAATACATACTTTAAACTCCTCCCCCTCCGAAAAGGGTCCAAAACAAATCAAACTTCAAACACAATTGGTGTGCAGGAGAGACCTCCCTACAACCCTACATAGTTTGAAGAGGATTCAAGAGGGGCGAAAGTTCTACACATCAGCCCACTTCACTACTGCCGGAAATATTTAACTAACTTTAAAGACATGTAAAATGTAAATTAATTAAATTTGGTTGTCATCATTATCACAATATTTTTGTAATAATCCAAATTATGAGAGAAATATAGAAATTCAGCATATAAATAAATAATTAAATTATTTAATTAGGTTTCGTATATGTTATGAATTAGATATTATAATATTATATAATTAGCCCCAACAGACACAATGCCCCAAATCCAAAATTTATTAGAATAATATTTTATTAATGTAACAATTGGTTCGAAAACCCCGTTGACTATCTGCCCACCACCCAGTAAAGCTAATATGGTGCTTTTTACTACTAAAAAATAATTCCTAAGTGATTGCCCCCTAAATTAGCTAAGTGTATGAGATTAATTCTATACTTTAAACTCAACTGGAATTCGAACGTTGAACAACCGGGCTATAGCAAGGCAAACTTTGACCTCTACTTCTACAATACAATTTTCGCCAAAACTTGCATCCTTCGTCCGAAGATGATCTTGTGTATGTTCACGACTATATTTAGACCTATTCTCGAGTATGGATCGATGGTATTGACGTATAGTGGCCAAAATTAGACATAGACGCATAAACCGTATAGCGTATAGTTCTATGTTACTGGACCACTGAGAACTGCGCCACCTATAGCCTTGAATGTTTTCAGACACTTGTTGCTGCTAGACATGGCTAGTTGTAGTGCATCGAAAATCGTTGCAGGAAGCCAAGGCTGAGGAGAAGGAATAGCGTGACCTTAATGAATTGGCATGAAATAGAGTGTGATGGAATACATTTGTGGATGCCCGTATCTAGAAGTAGAAGATAAGGTGATGATGATGAGTTGTAATGCTGTTAGAATTAGAGAATCTGCGGGATACTGGTCTAATAGCCTCTATGGACACAGCAGTATTATTTCACTAAAGTGAACAATATTCCTATAGTACTAAATAGGAAAGACAGTATACATGGTACCAACTACCTACATTAGAATTAAACAAAAATTTGCATATCAAATTTCTAACCAGAGAGCAGTGAGCTGATAAGGACAACCCATGCATTGTGGAGTGGGTTCTCGTATTTTTTGTGAAATACTCAATCAATCGGTGACATGACATAACACCCAAAGACATAACACCCAACAACGTTAACAAGTTTTTTTTCTCATTTTTTCTAATTCTCAAACCCGTTATACAAGTCAATATTTAAACCCGTCGTTTATAATTTTTAGAAGGTAAATTTAATCGTTTTTGGAAGATTTTATCGAAGACACAAGCAATAAAAAAGTTTTTCGTAAAGTCGGTTGTTCTACGTTCAAGAGATCGTTAGTTTAAATCTCGGTCTGACTGAAAATTTGTCTATAAGCCTTGGAAAGGCAGATAAGGTTTCTCGTATATAATGTGAAAAACTCGCCCTACTGATCATCGAAAATATGACCTGTGGATAGTAAAAAGAATAGAATGGTTTCCGTATGCCAATAATAAGCAGCATGGAGCAGTGGTTAATGTCACGGCTTTGTGTTCAAGAGGTTGTGGGTTCGAGGCTCGGCAAAGCCAAACATTTTTCACAACTGGGCTATCACCTTTCATTCGCAGGTGTTTTAAAAAAAAACGATCGCAGTGGTTCAAAAGTCACTTAAAGCCATTGGCCCGCCTATATGACACCAACTAATAGGGTTCCTCATATAGTGTAAAACCCGCCCCACTGATCACCAAAAAATATTGCTGACAACACTCCACCTTTGATATAGTCGTCAATAAAAACGATGGTATGAGATTTGAAGTAAAGGACACGAAATTTGGAAAGATTTTGAAAGTGTTGGAAGTCTATTAAAAGTCTTTTGGAAGTCTTGATGGAAATGTTTTTTAAAGTTTTTGAAGTCTTGGAAGTCGTTCTAGAAATCTTATTAAATTTTTTTGTAAGTCTTTTGTAGGTCTTTTGTAAGTCTTTTGGGAATCTTGTAAGTCTTTTGGAAGTAAGTATTGCAAATCTTTTGAAAGTAATTTGAAAGTCTTTTTGAAAATCTTTTAAGTATTTATTTTTTAAGTCTTTTAAAATTATAATTTTCAGAAGTTACAGAAATTACCGAAGCGATAACCACCGCTGCAAGTCTTGGGACACCTCTTTAAAAGTCTTTTGGACGTCTGTAAAGTTTTTTCGAAGTCTTAGAAATGTTTTTAAAAAAAATTTAAGCCTAGGAAGTCTTTATGGAAGTCCAATTGGTATTTATTTGTAAGTCTTTTGGAAGTCTTGTAAGTTTTTTAGAAGTTTTTTGGTCATCTTGTAAGTCTTTTGAAAGAGTTGGAATCTTTTGAAAGTAATTTTAAAGTCTTTTTGGAATTCTATTGGAAATCTTGTCTTTTCGCCGTCTTTTAGGAGTATTTTGGCAGTCTTTTGTCAGTAATTTGCAAGTCTTAGAAGTATTTTAGAAATTTGGGAAGAATTTTGAAAGTCTTAGAAGTATTTTGGACGAGATTTCGGAAGACTTTTAGAAGTCTTTTGGAAGTCTTTTAGAAAGTCTTTTGGAAGTCTTTTAGAATTCTTATAAGTCTTTTGAAAGTGTTGGAAATCTTTTGGAAGTAATTTGAAAGTCTTCTTCGATGTTTTTGGAAATCTTGTCAGTCCTTTCGCCGTCTTTGAGAGTATTGTTGAAGTCTTTTGACAGTAATTTGTAAGTCTTGGATTTTTTTTAGAAAATTGGGAAGACTTTTAAAAGTATTGGAAGTCTTTTGGTAGTCTTTGAGGTCTTTCGGAAGTCTTTTGGAAGTCTTTTGGAAGTTTTTTGACAGTATTTTGTAAGTCGTAAAAGTCTTTTAAAAACTTGGGAAGACTTTTGAAAGTCTTAAAGTCTTTCGGAAGACTTTTCTAAGTCATTTATAGGAATGTCTTTTGCAAGTCTTTTGAACGTATTTTGGAAGTCTTGTGGAGGTGTTTTGTAAGTGTATGGAAGTTTTAGAAGTCGTTCGGAAGTCTTTGAAGAAGTTTTTTGGAAGTCTTGTAAAAGTCTTTTAAAAATCATTTTGAAATTATTTGGGAAAACTTTTTATAGTTTTTGAAGTCTTTTGGATTTTGTTTGAAATGGAAATTTTTTGGGAAAACTCACCTTCGAAAATTACTTTGGAAAACAGAAATCATGGATATCAGAAATCATTTCATAAATTATAGGACAACATTTTTCTGGTGCTTCGTGGGTTCCCACCTCAGCAATTTCTTATTTTTCATGGTGTCTTTTCAAATGTTTTTGTTACAACTGTGCTTCTTCTCCAAAGACACCCTGTTCCTAATTGTTTCTACTTTATACTGTATAAAGCCACATCACAATTATAAATTTATATAATTTTCTCAATCTTCACACCGCATAAATATATTTAAATCAAGCGAAACAATCAAGATTACATTTTGTTTTTATATATAAAGACAAGACACATTATAGCACTTGATATAAAATGTATCCGCGCGCTTATACATCTCACAGAATCAGAAAAAATAAACAGATAAAAATGTTCACACTTTAAAAATATTCTACAAAATAAAGTGGAAGGAAGAAGAAAGAAGAAAACACAACAAAAACAACAAACGAATTTTCTTGTTTTCATTTTTATTAATGCATTTTTCCATTCTTTTCACTTGAGTGATAGCAGCACTCATATAGCAACAACATAATAATATATGAATGAAATTTAAGTACAAAAAACATGAAAAATATTTTACAATATAAGTGAGTATGTGAAAAGTGAGTTGCCAGTCGCATAATATTTATAAGTAAGTTAACTTCTGGGTAACTGCCGCTCAGCTGTGATGATATATGCTGCATAGCCTTAACTAAAATGTTCTTGTACAATCAAATGTTTGTTGGGATTTTCTTATTTTATTTTTTGCGTTTGTTTATCATAAGCTTAGCACATCTATTATTCAACTATGAATGAATATTTTAAAAGAAAATGAGTTCAATGACATGTTGTTATGCGGGTGTTTGTTCTGGGTGCTTCACTATATATCATCGCATTTTATATTTATTGACTGAATAATAACAGATAGCATATGCATATACCTTTCTGCGAGGATACATTATATACCAAAGCCACTTTAACTTTATTTTTTTTAGTGCTGAAAGTGTGATATCGCACTCATCACTATAAAATATAAATAATATCATAGAGGAAATAATTCATAGAGAACTAAAACTTTTCTTTCGGAAATGTATAAACTCGAGTATAAACTAATTTAATTAAGTTCTTCCCGCATATAAGTATGTGTCGTCCTTCAACTCATCAGCATATATGGACACATAAGGGTCTTTAAACCGATTATTGAGATTTTCGATTTTTATCTATATACATCGTTTGTCAATTATTGATTTTTTTTTAAATGTCTTTGCCAAGAAAAATATTAAGATCTTGAGTAAATTAACTACATATATATAGACAATATATAGGTTTTTCTATATGATTTTATAGACTATTATATACACATATTAGGGGTATATTCACATGTCACCCTATATAACGATTAAATAAACTTCCCTATATATAGGTAGTTAAAAATGTATAATATAATCTAATTTTAAGCAGCTTTTATATAATATTATTATGTTTGCGTATATACACAAGCGTTGTATAGAAAGATAACCCCAAAAAGCACTTTTGATGATGTTTTACTTTTAACTGTAATACATATTACGTGTGTATACAAAATTCGCTTCTTCTATATTTATTATACATTTATTTATAGTGGAGTAGCTGCGATGTATCAGCTGAGTACAACTATTTATTATTATTATTTTGAACAACATATGGATGGAATGGTCCAATCTATATGTATGTGAAATTGAATATTTTATGTATACATCAGCACATATTATATATACAGCTGCATATTGTTCCATTCCCACTAACTATATATCTTATATAAATAATTTGTATATATTTAATAATATTTTCATTTTGTATTCAATTTAAATCAATTTTATTGGATTAAATAAGCTAACCAAAAGCTATTTATTACTTTAGGGGTAATCACCTGAAAAAAATATGTCCCAAAGACTTCCAAGACTTCCAAAAAAACTTTAAAGACTAGTCCAACAGTCAGTCAGACCCACCATTAAGTCTAACAGCTAGTCCACCCAACTGTCAGTCAATCCCAAAGCTAGTCAATCCCACATTCATATCCAATACCACAGTCAGTCAGTTCCACGGTCATTCAGTCCCACAATAAGTCAGTTTCACTCCCAGAATCAGTCAGTCTCACTGTCAATTAATTCCACATTCAGTCACTGAGTATGTTTCACAGTCAGGTCAGTTAGTCTCTTATTCAGTCAGTCCCACAGTCAGTCAATCCCACAGCTAGTCAATCCTACACTCCTACAGTCAGCCAATACCACAGTCAGTCAGTTCCACGGTCATTCAGTCCTACAACCAGTCAGTTTCACTCTCAGAATCAGTCAGTCTCACTGTCAATTCATTCCACATTCAGTCACTGAGTACGTTCCACAGTCAGTTAGTCTCACATTCAGTCAGTCCTACAGTCAATTAACCCTACAGTCAGTCAAATTCACAGTCAGTCAGACCCACAACTAGTCAAGCCCACACTCTTACAGTCAGCCAATACCACAGTCAGTCGATTCCACGTTCATTCAGTCCCACAATCAGTCAGTCAGAATCAGTCAGTCTCACTGTCAATACGTTTCACAGTCAGTCACTCCCACAGTCAGTACGTTTCATAGTCAGTCAGTCTCACATTCAGTCAGTCACACAGTCAATCAATACCATAGTCAGTCAAACTCTCAGTCAGTCAGTCCTACAGTCAGTCAGCCCAACAGTCAGTCAGTCCAACAGTCAGTCAGTCCTATAGCCAGTCAGTCCCACAGTCAGATTTCAAGCGTAGGTTACCTCTTCGTTATTATTCGATCCCTCTAAAACATTAATTTTATTGAATGCAACGAGATAAAGTTTATAAATATTGAAGGAAAGTGAAATTGAAAAAAACAAATAGAATTATATGAGCGATGTCAGTGATCAGTAAATCGTTTTTTTATTAAATCAAAATATTTATACATTTCTCAACAACAAAATCAAAACTATTGCCGTATCTAATTATGGCTTTAAAAGGTTTTTATTATAAAATTACATTTTGCGCAGTCAATTTAATATTATAGAACATTCTGGGTAATCGAGTGGTAGTTGTAATTATTTGAAACACATTACAAGATCAGAAAAAACCAGTTTTACCATTTCTTGGTATTTTAAAAATTATTTAAAAAATCATAGAAATAAGGAAATATTTTCAGAAATGCAGAAATCGAAAAAAAACGTTGGTCAAAATTTTAAGTTCAAATGCTTCATTTTGAAATTCTACTCAATTTTGGCCTGCTACTCTGACGATTATTTCGATCAATTGATTCCTAATAATGCTATATGGAATATAAGACTTCTGGTATGAGTAATGATGTGATTCTTATATACACTGCAAAGATTACATGTTCTTGTTTTGTCACTGTTCTAGATTATCTAGAACGATACCGACGAGACCTTACTACACTCAGTTGAGCAATATATTTTAGGCACTGTTATAGTATTATTAAAAATCAATTTCTCGAAAGAATCTTCAAAGTAGCGGGCTAAATTTGGTAAAATACAAAAATTTTGCATCATAACTTAAACTTTTGACCGGTAGTATAGCTTGAAAAATTACGGAAATCAATTCATAAATTAAGCGAAATAATTTGGTCAAAATATGAGGAAATTCGATTTAATTTCGAAAATTAATTTCGAAAAATCGAAAATTTAGATATCGCAGAAATAATTTTAGAAAATCACGGGAATGATTAAAAATTATTACAGAAATCATTGTCATAATTAATTTCAGATTGCAAAAATAATTTCAAAAATGTTGGAAAGCGCATACATTGTTTCGAAAATGACAAAAAACATTTTTGAACTCAGAAATCTCGAAAATCAATTGCTTCGAACTTCGCTTTGAACACTTGAGAAATTACGTTAGTACGCATACACAATACAGAATGCTATATAAAATTTGCTGTACATCACACCAAATACAATTATTTTGGCACCAACCCGAGGGTTTAACCACTATGAAAAATTGTGTCCCACTGATTTTCAAATTTCAATGATTTCCAAAATGATTTCCATTTTTTGAAAT
>JANSTW010041560.1:0-12967 GCA_027564275.1 Diadocidia ferruginosa
CTTTTGTAGAACCCCACGATTTAAAGCAACGTGTATTTCATGCCTGAGCGTAGCAACGCGCGCCGGGTACCAGCTAGTAATATTAATAAATTGGGAATCAAACACGATTTTGGCAGCTGTCAGTTGATTTTCTGCCTAACCAATAGACTGCTATATTGTGACGTCACCATAATATGTACATTACTCGATTTCATTTAAGTCGGTCTATTTTTCTTCTATATCTTTATGAAAAATTATTTACTATGATGTCTGCATGCTTTAATGAACATGGATAAATGCCAAAATATGTGACGTAAAAATTTAAATACCTTTACCTCAGCAGCTATAGATACGATTTTGTACAAATTATAATTATTATTATTATTAGATGCGTTTTAAGTTAAATGCACTATGTAGTTAATATTTTGTCTATTTGTACGCCAGAATTATCGCATGCAGGAATTTTGCTATATTTACATAACGAATATAGGAATTAATGTTTTTCAAACCAAAATAATTTTTTTTAAAGAATTATGTAGGACAATATTTAAATGTCAAATGAGTTTGGATCTTAAAGGGCACGGTAAAAAATGTACAAATATTTAAATATTTCAGAAAATTACAACGAAAGTGTTTTATATTGACAATTAACTTTGGCTTTTTAAAATTGTCAACGATCACAATCTCGAAATTTTTATTTTCGGCTTAAAAAGTCTTTAGGCCAGTATTATTTCAGCTGAAATCTTCATATATTAACTAATTTTTGGCTTAAAGGCTCTTAAGTCTGTATTACTTCCGCTTAAATCATAATAACGAAATTTTTATATTCGGCTTTAAGGTCAGTATTACCTTAAACTATAATCTTAACGAAATTTATATTTTCGGTTTAAAAGGCTCTTAAGTCAGTATTACTTAAACTATACCATTATTTTACTGCGACCTCGTTATTTTTTTTGCTAATTCATCATTTTACTACAGCTTTTAAGCCAGCATAATTATACTTATGCTCAAGACATATTTTGAACAACATTTTTTATTTTCTGCTTTTAGGCTATTAAAGGGAAGTATTATTTCTGTTTAAATTGTAATTTGAGGGAAAATAAAATTTTGGGTAAGGGTTCTAAGTCATTATTACATCCGCTTAAACTATAAGTTTATATTTTTTTCTAATAGTTCCTTAAAAGCTCCTAAGAAAGTATTAGTTGTCCATCATTTTACTGTTTTTTTCGACTTAAAGGCTTATAGGCCAGTATTACTTAAGCTGAAATTTAAAAGTAATATTGTACTATACATTTTATTAAACTTTTTAGCAATGTGGTTTGATCATCATACCAAAATTTGAATATCAAATCAAAAAGAAATTACTGGTCCATTCCCGTTGGGGGAGATTTTGTTTATGCGGTGGATTTAGAATAGTTTTTAATATTCACTGCTAACTATATATTGGTGCGGCACCTCACCGTTAAAAAAATGAAAAAATGAATGAGTGAACTGATGGATAATAATTTTATTTAGAATAATATTGGTTTTTAAAAAATTTTATGTTCTGAAAATTCAATCAAACTTTAAAAATTAAAAAAATAATTCGACCAAATTCAACGTATATTAAATAATTCACAATTTTATTGATTGAAATTTTTCAGCATGCAGAATTGTACATATGAAAAAGTTCTCATATATAAAATATGTGCCATTGCTTTCGCTTCTAAAATGTAAATAAAATAAATTATTTATTCTGTTTATTACACATATTGTATAACTATAATATAGCCTTATGTTATAAATCTATTGTGGAAAATAAATGACATCGGTTGCAGCATGGCATCGTCGGCATGATAAATTATTCTATTAAAATGTTTGTTAACAAAAAGAAAAAAAAATATTATCAACTAGTACACGATGTCCATATAGCTTTATCAGCAAATTTAATTTCTTGTAAGAAAAAAATTACGAATATACAATTATTTTAAATCTCTTTAAATTTCCTATAAAAATAAAAAAAAAATCTTCAGAATTTTCAAAGTTAAGTCTTAAAAGAAATTTCATAATTAAGTATCCTAAATTCATGATTTTTTGATACAATTTTAGTTTTTTAAAAGAATTACAAGATTTCTGATAAAAGTTTCTAGAAGTTTCACAAAAATCTGACCATTTCTAAATAATTTTTTTCAATTCCTTTCGGAATTTATGAAAATTTTCACAAGATTTTATGTGTGCTATTTTTAATTTATAAAGATTTTTTTCATCACCATTTTCCTTAATAATTTTTAGATTTTTTTCCAAAAAAATTTCTTTAAATTTCTTTGCCTAAGATTTCTTAAAAAAAGATTTTATATTTATTTTTTTAAATTTGAAAATGTGAAGCTAATTAAAAATTCTTCAAGATTTTTTTCCAAAAAAAAAATTTTAAAATGTGAGATTTCTTAAAAAAAATTATATTTATTTTAAAAATTTGAAAATGTGAGATTTCTTAAAAAAAAAAAGATTTTATATTTCCAAAAAATTTTAAAAAAGGTTTTTTTTATTAATTTTTAAAAATTTGAAAATGTGAAGCTAATTATAAATTCTTTCCATAGATAACTTGAAACTTGCTAATTGAAACAAAAAAATTCTAGAAACTTTGAAATTTTTTGAAAATCTCAAATCCTTCTGTGCATATTTTGCACAGGGTTTAAAAAGGAAAAAAAATTATTATTCGTATTTATATAATAATTTAAGATAGCGTAAATAATGTTTATAGACAGAATTTGTTGCCAAAAAAATTGTTGTTTTTTTCTTCTCTTGTGTACAATATAGTAGATATTTCTGTATCAGATTTACTCGTTCATAAATCTTAGCTTATACTTATTATTATTATATTTCTTGCACCTGCTCGAGTAATAAATCACTGCACTGTATGTAATATTCTCTAAAACTTATAAGGTCAATATTTTTTAGTTAACATATTATAATATAAAAGCGATATTATTTGTTGAAACATTTTTCTATATTTATTATAATAATGGATTTGTTCTGTTTTTTTGTTTATTTGCAGATAAATATTCTATATGATCAATTATTTATTGCTGCAGCAGGTGAGAGCTTTGATATAATACTAAAAGCTTTATGGAATGGTATGTAATTTAATTCAGAATGTATTGCTATAAATATATAATTTATTTAGAATTTAACTTTATTTAAAAATTTAAAATAACAAAATTAAATTTTCACTTAAATTTAATTCAAAAACTAACTTCTTATTCATCATTTAAGAGATGATTTCTGAAATTTCTGAAATGAGTTTAGTTATTTTCGAAAAAAATTGCAGTATTTTAAAAATGATTTAATCACTGATTCCTGAAATTGTTTTTGATTTCTATTTTTTGAAATAATATTTTTTTATTTCCAAAATAATTTCAGTTATTTAAGAAAAGATTTACGAGATTTCTGAAATGAGTTCCGAGATTTTTTTCTGATTTGTGAAATGATTTGATTTTTATTTCTGATATAATTTTTGTGATTTTTAAAATGATTTCCATGATTTATGTAATTTCTGAAATGATTTTTCGAAATACTTCATCATATTATTTTTAATTTCTTATACGATTTTCAGGATTTTTGAAAATATGTCATTTTTGAAATGATTTCAGAAACTTATTAAATTATTTACGTGATTTTCGAATTATTTTCGATTTAAGAAATGAGTTGACTTCCTGAAATGAGTTTTTTTTCTGATAATCATTTCACGCATGATTTGATATTTATTTCTGATATAGTTAATTTTCGTGATTTTTTAAATAATTTCTATGATTTCTGCGATAACTGATAGGATTTTTGATTTCTGATACGATTTTCGAGATTTTAATTGAAATGATTTCCATCATTTTCGATATGATTTTTGTAATTTATAAAACGAAATAATTTTTGATTTAAGTATATTCTGAAAATACTTCTGATTTTTTGATACGATTTTTGTGATTTTTAAGATGATTTCCATGATTTTTTATATAATTGACGTGATTCAGAAAATGATTTCCGTGATTTTCGAATTATTTTCTAATTTCTGAAATGACTTGATTTCTGATATAATTTTCGTGATTTTTGAAATGATTTCCATGATTTCTGTAATATTTGAAATGATTTACGTTTATTTCAGAAATGATTTACGAAATTATTTTTGATTTAGATTAATTATATCTAAAATTAAATTAAATTTTCGCGATTCTTGAAATGATTTCCATGATTTCCGATATGATTTCTGAAATGATTTAAGAAATAATTTTTGATTTATTTTTTTGAAACTATTTTTGATTTCTGATAAAATTTTCATGATTTTTTAAATGATTTCCATCATTTTTGAACTGATTGACGTAATTTATTCAATGATTTCCGTTATTTTTGATTTATTTTCTGATTTCTGAAATGACTTTTGATTTCTGATAAGTACTTATAATTAATTAATTTTCGTGATTTTTGAAATAAATTTTATGATTTACGTTTATTTCTGAAATGATTTACGAAATTATTTTTGATTTAGATTATATCAAAATTAAATTAAACTTTCGGGATTCTTGAAATGATTTCCATGATTTCCGATATGATTTCTGAAATGATTTAGGAAATAACTTTTGATATATATTATTTCTGAAATTTTGTTTGATACGGTTTTCGTGATTTTTTTAAAATGTTTTCCATGATTTTTGAACTGATTGACGTGATTTCTGAAATGATTTTCACTGATCTGAAATAATTTATCTTTGTTCCTACTGAAATGATTTACTTTTGAAATGATTTACGAAAATATTATAGATATTATATTGAAAATTAAATGAAATTTTCAAAATTTTTGAAATAATTTCCATTATTTCCGGTATGATTTTAAAAAATTACGAAATAATTTTTGATTTATATTATTTCTGAAATTATTTTGATACGATTTTTGTGATTTTTGAAATGATTGACGTGATTCATAAAATGATTTCCGTGTTCATGTGTTTTATATAAATTTTTAAAAGATTTTCAAGATTTAAGATTTCACTGATTTCAGAAATGATTCCAGTGAAGTGTCTCTGCCCAAAAACTCTACGGCTTATTATAAAAACAATTTTTTTTATAACTAAATTCAACGAATTTGAATCTTCTCTATTAATAGTTGTGTAATTAAAAATAAATCCATTTTAACGACGCATTAACCTGCGTTCCACCTCGATATGATTATGTTGTCGTAACGCACACATTACATATTATAGCAACTTACCGAGTTAACAGTAGCCATTGAGCGTGTAGAATTTTGGAAGCACCTGAAATATATCAAAAGAAAAATATCTATAAAATATATTATTGCAAATAGTTTTTCATTTTGGAAAAGTGGGCAGTTTTTTGTTAAAAATATAGAAGAAAAAAAACACATTCATCATTTCGCATTTACGTAGCGGCTCTCTATATATGAGAAAACATCAAACACTTTTCCGAGGAATTTGTAAACATATTTTTGTTGTTGTTGTGTTAGGCGTTTTAAATGACGTTTTGTTTTTGTGTGCGGAAAAGAAAAACTCACAAAAAAAACGAATAAATTTTTTTTGAGCACACAGTGGTTTTTTTCCCGCTATATAAATATAAATTAGGGCTATAAAAAAGCCAACGCATAACAAAAAAAAAAGCTAGAGCTAACATCGAACGTATAATATAACCGTTTCAAATGTGGACTTGGGTTATAAAAAAAAATCAAAATTACTGACTAGCCTTTACATAGCAATGCGAATAGAAAATATAATAAATCCTCTTTATAATGGAAATAATGACATTAAACAGTGTGGGCACTCCGTGCTGCGGCCGCTACACATACATATAGTCCTTTATCGCACATATTTGGTTGCGTGCTTTTGTTCTTTAGCATATTATGATGATGATGATGATGATGATGATGATGGTATAATATTTACGCATAGTGTTTATAAAAAGCTTTGAAAATGTACCCCTTTTATTGAACATGGCTATTTTTTTTGTATACATACGCTACTGTACACAAAGAGAAAAAACTCAGATAATAGACTATCGGTTAAAACTCATATTTTCTTTGAAAAATCGTTAAAAAAAACTTTTTTTTTCATCTTATGGATATATTTAAAACTTTTTCAGCTAAGCGGTCTAAATTTAAATTAAAAAAAAAACAGTCAAAATAGAATGTTTAAAATAGTTACCGTTTCATCTAAAATATGAACATCTTCAATTTTTTTTTATGATTTCAGAAGATTATTTTAAATTAGCAAATTTTTCGCCATCTATTATTTAAAATTTAAAGTTGTCTTATCTTAAGCTCGGGAAATTATTTTGATGTCATTTCCAGACAAGAGTATTTTCTTAATTTTTCAAAATTATTTCTCTCCGTGTATCTACTTTATATAGCCTCCATTATACAAAAATGAAGACATAAAATAAACAAAATATACAATTTTTTACTATAGCATAATACTAGTAGTAGTAGATAAAGTCTCTGGCTTTAGTTAAATAAGTTTTTTTGTATTATTTTTTATTTTACTCTGTTCCGGCTGTATTCGCTTTATTAAAATATTAAAAGCTTGCTTGCGATAATGGAGGGGCTTTTAAACAAAAAGAATTTAAATATTATTTATTGTCTGGACGACGCAGTTTTTTTTGCATAAACATTTTATATGAAGGTATTTAAAATAAAAACGAGTTAATAATTAGGGACATTTATTTTATATATTATATTATATCTTTAATGTCTTAATTCTATTAGCTATAAATTTTGTTTAAAAGCGATTAAAGAGAACATAATTACGTATAATATAGAGTGTTTAAAAGCTTTTAATTATATGCGAACGTATTTTAAGTTTTTTCTGTGTTATTTAAAAAACTGGTGATTTTTGAAATTACATTTTTATGGATTAAAATTAAATTAATTATTTTAAGCATATTGATTAAAATAAATCAAAACAAAAATTTTATAAATTCTTTTGAATTTTAAAAGTTTGGATACGATATCTCAGTTGTTGCAACGGATATCTATTTGTTGCAACAAATATTTAGTTTTTGCAACCGAAATTTATTAGTTGCAACAAAGATTCAATTGATGCAACCAATATTTCAGTTTTTGCAATTTGTTGAAACTGATATTGAGTAGTTGAAACCAATATTTAGGTGTTGATGCCTATATTTCATTTGAATGTAATCGATATTTATTTAAATGCAATCGATATTCAGTTAAATGCAATAAGTTGTTGCAACCACTATTAGACAAAAAACGATATTTCAGTTGGTATTTGTTGCAACCAAGATTCAATTGATGCATCCAATATTTTAGTTGTTGCAACCGATATCTTTTTATTCCATCTGATATTCACTTGTTGCAACCAGTATTTAGACGTTGCTACCGTTTTTTTCACTTGGATGTAACCATTATTTATTTAGAAGCAACCGATATTCCTTTGAATACAATAAATATTCAGTTGCTGCAACCGATATCTATAATATGTTGTTATGTTGCAACTGATATTTAGAAGTTGAAGACGATATTAAGTAGTACAAACCGATATTTTAGTTGTTGCAATCGATATGTAGGTATTTGTTGCAACTGATATTCAGTAGTTGCAACCAATGTTCAGTTGAATCTAACTAATATCTAGGTATTGAAATCGACATTTATTTGTTGTAATTGATATTTCACTTACAAATTAATCAATATTTATTTAAATGCAACCAGTATTCAGTTGTTGCAACCAATATCCATTTGTTACAACTGAAATTCTTTAGTTGCAACCAATATTCAAATTGTTGCAATCGATATTCAGTGGTAGAAACTGATATTCCACTTGGATGTAAACGATATTTGTTTACATGCAGTGTCGAATGCAACAAATATTCAGTTGTTGTTAAAACTGAAATTTATTTATTGCAACCAAAATTCAATTGCTGCAACCTATACTAAGTGGTAGAAATCGATATTTTAGTTGTTGCAACCCATATCTATTTATTGCAACTGATATTCAATAGTTGCAACCGATATTCAGTTAAAGAATATTTCGAATGTTAAAAAAATTGCTTTGAAGATTCGCTTAACAAAAAAGTTCTCAAAAAATAATTTCCAAATCTCAGCATGAGACTTTTAGAATATTAATTATAATAAACATTTCCCAGTTCAAAACAGAAAAAAAAACTTATATTGTTCTTTAATTAATTATACAATTTTCCATAAAACAACATAACTATATGCTATACCTACTACTTCAGACAAAACACTTCAATAATTTTAATTCGAAAGACAATAAAGTTAATGAAATAGTCTTATTAAATATAAATATATTTATAAAGAACTCGCAATCGCAAAGCACCGATCTATTCTTCTGCACACATAAACTCAAACGCAAAACTATAATAATATTTTTATTTGCCAACTTTATATAACTAACTATAGAATATACTAATATAGTATTTGATAATCTAATTAAAAAATGTTCCCAAAGACTCTGCAAGTATTTACTATCATTCTTCTTTTCTGTGTGCAAATTTTATAAATTTTATTCCTCTTTAAATTATAATATACATTTGCATAGTATATGAGTTTTGCGAGTATTTTTCAAAATGTATAATATTTTATAAGAACTTTTCATAAATTGCTATTCAATGCTTTCAACAATGTTCTTTTTCTATGTGCAGATTATATTTGAGAGGCAGTGACGGAAGTGAGGGGACTTTTTTAGAGGTTATTTTATACAAAAAAGATTTTTTTATTAATACATTTTTCTACTAAAATTCTTTTTTGTTATACGTTGTTTACGTAAGCATGTTTTGACATTTCGTTCAGTATTTTAGACATCTTCAGAACGATTGATGTTTGACTAGACTTAATAATAAAACAATATTTTACGTTTCGATTAGTACTCATCAGAAATAATATTTCTTCATCAACAAAATTTCTTAAGAAATTGTTGATATAACTTTTTTATAATTTTTTTTGTTATTCAAAATGATGTAAATAAAGTATATTTATAATAATTTTTATTATATATTTGACATTTCGATCAATTTTTTGGACATCTTCAGAAAAATACTAGAATATTATTTTTTTGTAAAAAGTTTTAGGTATCATATTTTTCGGTTACATTTTTTTTGTAAATCAAAATGACCTTAAATATTCACTTCAATACAATTTATTATTTGACGTTTCGTTCAGTAATGTGGACATCTTCAAAAATATTTGTTAATATTATCGATTTTTTGTGGATATCTGGAGATATATGCCAAATTCTTAAAAACGTCTTAAAGTGAAAATAAACTTTTCTTGTTGAAATGTTTTTTCATCATTCGATTTGATGCGGTAAAGGGAACTATATACTAACTAATAAATAATATAGTTAGTTGACGTTTTGAATAGGGGACACTTTCTATTCTTTTCTGAAATTATTAAGAGTGTCTCAAAAAGTGACTACAAAAATTGTGAATTTCAACTTTTTTCATTGAATACTTTTTTTATAATTCAAACTGATGCGGTACAGGGCACTATATGTACTTACTGATAAATAATAATTTATTTGACGTTTCGATTAGTATTGTTGACATCTTCAGGAAAAATACTAAGTAACTTAAAGTGTCTGAAAAAGTTGTAAGAATGTAAATATTTAAATGAAGCTGTACAAGGCATATTGTGCACTTTCTAATAATAATTTATTTGACGTTTCGATTATTATTGTAGACATCTTCAGAATCTTCAAAATACTTAATTATTAAAAATGTTTTAAATTAGTTTTCATACATTTTTTTTTAAATACAAAATAATCTTGTACTTGTACAATATATTTAATTATTTCTCATTTGACGTTTCTATCAGTATTTTGAACATCTTCATTTTTTATATATTATTAATTTTTTTAAATTGCTACGGAATAAAAAATTCTCATCCACCACTGCTTTTCCTTACACTATATAATATAAAATCTGCAATATTTGTGAATGCATAATATTTGTGAACTTTATATAACTATAGTTAAAGGAAAAAAGATATATTTAAATATCGCATATATATATACATGCGACTGTCTAATATTATATTATGTTGATATTTAAGTAAGAGAACTTTAAATTATAAAATGTATAAATTTAAACAAAGTTAAATATTTTCTAAAGTGGAATTGTTATTTATACTATATTATAGTTTTTAATGACGATGCAAAGTGACTTAACTATAATAGGTGGTTTCTCCAAACATTTTTCGAGATAAAGTAACATTTTAGATTTTTATTAAAATTTATTCTATATAGATAAGTTAGTTATAGCAAGGACAGTGCATGAGAAACTTTTTGTACTTTTAAGGTAAATTATTTTTGTGAGATAAAATTTCACTTTGAAAACACAATTTATAATTTATTTTTTTCTCGTTGACCCTCGGAAATTTTGTTGCTTTTGGAAATTTATTCACAAAAACACTGGCAACTGCCATGATTTATATAAATAAGAAGTCAGTGCTGTGTACGAGAAATTCTTTGTTATCTTGGATATTTATAGTTATTAAAAACAAAAAAGACAAAAGCAACGAATTTATATATACAATAAACAACGCCAGCGAGTGTACAAAACGAAACCCTTCCTCTATTTATTGTATACATCATTTAAATAGGATTTATCTAAAGTATCCCATTAGTTTCAGTTCAACTAATTAAAGATGAATTTAATGTATATATGGAATAGCTTTGACTCTATTCTTTATATTATATACATAGCTAAAGTGAACGTAATAAGCATTATTGCACGAGCGCACTCACAGAAAATAAATTATATTAATTTCCTTTTATGTTCAAGAGTTGAGAATTAATGGATTCAAAATTTATTTGAAAAGTTTAATGCAATGAACCATATTTTATTGCAAATATGTACACTTTTATATTCAAAATAATATAATTTTAAAATATATATATATATTATATATGCATAGATATTCTGCTATAGAATGTTAAATTTATATCTTCTAAACTTAATATTTAAATTTCGTATATAAATTTTACAATAACAATAACACAACAACAGAAAAAAATATAAATTTAAAATTTATGTAAATTATATATATGTATACTATACATCCTTTTTGCTCCGGTAAAATTTGTTGTAGCACCAACTTTATGTACAATATGTAGAGACGAGCAGTGATGTATTATGGAACGATGGAAGCATAAAGAAACATTTTTCGAATGCGAAAAAACTCCTAATATTAAACGTGTTTGTTGTTTAATGAAATTTCTAATTGAAAAATTATAGGGTTGGGAATTTTTAGAATAATATCAATAGTTATCGATAGTTCCAAAATATTAATAATTATCGATATACCGATTTTTTTATGATGAACAAAAAGAGAAACAAAGGATCTTCACGTTTATTCCCCCTACTTGTTAAATATTTTTATAACCACATCCCTATACATTTTAAATTCTAATTCATAATCATAATAATAAAATAAAAAGTATCGATATCTGAAAAATGTCGATAGTTATCGATATATCGATTTTTTTATATAAATAATTTTTTTTAAATATTTTTTCACAATTCAGGTTTAAAAATAATTATAAAATATTAAATTACTTAAACCAGAAATTTTGATATAATTTTTGAACTTTTTAAGATAAAATAACAAAAATAAAAGCATCCACTTTAATGCCATTTACGCTTCGTCCCTACCATGTATAGCTGTTGGTATGCATATATTATGGTGTATAGGATGCAAAAGTGCATGCGGTTTAAATTATTTACCAAAATTACTCAACTAATATTATGCACGATGGAAAATGTTTACACTACAGAGGGATACTGACGTTAATATATATACTAAGCCATATACTGTTTAAAGCTATATCAATTTTCGCCAAAAATTTTCTCGGAAAATTATTCACAATTATATATACCTAGTTATATATGTAAAATTTTGTAAATTATCAATTATGATTTTAGGCGATAAATTGTATTATACGGGCAAACGGAACTGAAATTTTCAGAGGAAAATAGATGGGGTTTTAATATAAATTGAAAATTAAACAATTTTCCATATTCCATGCTATCAATATATTGGTTTCAACTAAAAATTATAAAAAAAAAACAAATACGTCGTTCTTTAAAAACTAATATTCATATAAAAATGTGGAAAATTCGAAACAATTTTTTTATTCTTGTTATAATTTTTTAAAATTCTTAAATATTTTACGAATTTTTGACGAGAAAATTCCGAAATTCTTATCTTAACTTAAAATTTTAATAATTTTTTTTTTATAAAAATTAAAAAAGTAAGAAAACCAAATAAGTGTGCAGGAAATTAAAGTCCCTGAAGACAATTAAAAAAAAAAAGAAATGGAAGTTAAAAGGTAAAAAAAGTCACTACAGAAAAGTAAGTCTAGGAATTTAAGGAAGTTAATTAAAAGTCAGGCAAATAAAAAAAAAAAAATACGGGAAAAAATTAGGAAATTTAAAAAAGTCGAAAAAGTCAAAGAATTTATAAAAGTCAAAGAAGTTAAAGAAGTCAAAGAAGTTAAGAAATCAAAGAAGTCAGAGGACTCAAAGAAGTCAAAGAAATCATTGAAGTCATAAAAGTCAAAGAAGCCATAGAATTTAAAAGAAAAATCAAAGAAGTCATAAAAGTTAAAGAAGTCAAAGAATTCAAAGATGTCAATAAAATCAAGGAAGTCAAAGAATTTAAAGAAGCCATAAAATAAAAGAAATGAAAGAAATCAAAGAAGTTAAAGAAGTCAAAGAAGTTAAAGAAGTCAAAAAAGTCAAAGAACTCAAATAAGTCAAAAAAGCAGAATAAGTCAAAGAAGTCAAAGATGTCAAAGAAGTCAAAACAGTCAAAGAAGTCAAAGAAGTCAAAGAAGTCAAAGAAGTCAAAGAAGTTATAGAAGTGCAAGAAGTCAAAGAAGTCAAAGAATTCAAAGAAGTCAAAGAAGTCAAAGAAGTCAAAGAAGTCAAAGAAGTCAAAGAAGTCAAAGAAGTCAAAGAAGTCAAAGAAGTCAAA
>JANSTW010041571.1:0-24980 GCA_027564275.1 Diadocidia ferruginosa
TGTACCGATTGCGTAAGCCAATCAAAATCATCGACATACTTGGCCACTCTCAAGTAACACAATCCAGGCTCTCTAGTCTTCCCCATAAAGCAGGGGTTTTCTGTTGCGCTGTGCCGGTAAAGGGGCCTTTTACACCTAAAAATTCGTCATATATTTTTTTCTTGAGGATGTTTCTTTATAGAATAGGACGATGGGGTCATGTTTGGAGGATGTTCACCATCTACACTTTCGCGCATTTAAAATTTAAAAAAATATTAAAAAAGTTGTTTAGTTAAATTCAAAATTTCACTCAACTTATACACAAATCGTGCGATACTGGGACATCTCATCCAGGGATGCGTTCGCATATAATCTAGTACCACAACAATATTGCCCCTTTTAAATTACGTCACCGTTCATTTCGCCACACGGCCATTTTTAATTTAAAAAATTTCAAAGACCACTTTGTTTATTTGTGCGACGACGAGCTAAAATTTTGGCTATAAATTCACCAATTTATTCCGAATAATATTAAATAATAAATAAATAAATGCATTACACCATCGCATCAATAATAAAATGTAAGTAAAATGAAATAAACGGTTGATTTGCTGTGTAAAAATATTTGAAAGTACGTAGATTGTGCGCGCGTCACTTTTACCGCCACTTTCTAGTGTAGAAATGTTGAGCTAATTAATTAATTTTTTTTAAAGTTGCACAAAATTAAAATGATAATAGAGATTTTTCATGATTTAATTATTTTTAGGAAAATCAAAGGAAAGAAAATAAATCTAAACGCAACTAAGAAGAAGAAGGGTAGCAGCGATGACGACGGACCAGTTCAACTAAAGAAATTCGAAACGAAATCTGAAGATGTGGTCTCGAAAATCTTGGATAATTCATTGTCAATACGAAAGGCTTCGACACGAATTAGAAAAATCAATCCTAATGTTGCCAAACTAATTCCAAACCTTGCACAAAAACGATTGCCGGACTGTCGAGTTCGGCTGGAAAAAAGCGAAGATTTAATAACAAATTCTGAAGATCCCGGTAAGATTGAGCCGTCTGCTCAAAGGAAATCGATTAGAAAACGAATAATAAAATTGATACCGAATGGTTATGTTAAGAAAGATCGGAAGAAATTGAAACCTTTGGAGAAACCTGCGATAACAAATGATACAGAGACTATTCAAGCATCGACTAGAATTTTTAAATCTAAAGCGACAAATGAAAATAATGAAATGAGTCAATCTTGCAAAAGTCCAATTGTAAAAATAAGTCGTTTAAAATTGGGACAAAATAAAGTTTCGGCCAATAACACAGAGCAGCCGGCCCGAAATGAACAAAATCTGCATAAACCAATTTATAAAACGTCAACCAACGATAATGGACCGGAAAGGCAAAGTAATATATTTGATTTTTCACAAAACATCGATGACGGCAACAACACCGCAACCGACAGCATGAACGAAATCATACAGAAACTTTATCGAGAAAAGAAAATCGTTTTGAAGAAACATCAACCGCGAAAAGCGAAACCAAAAAAAGACCGAGACAATTTGCTAAAGATTAGTAAAAAATTGAAACAACAATTTAAACCAGTACTCGATAAGATCAGTCGAAAACCTGCAGAAAAGTCAACAAAACCTGTTGCTAGCAAACCTCCGATGATTATCCAAAATAAATTCCTCTCCAGCACAATTCAATTTAACAAACCAATGAGCCAATCTACTCCCTTACGTACTCAAACGGAGGTTATTGTGAATCCCTTAGTAAATAGGTCAAATGAGAAAGTATTCGATAAGATCAGTCGACAACCTATGGGAAAGTCAACCAAACCTGAAGGCGGCAAACCGCCGATGATTATTCAAAATAAATTCCTCTCCAGTACAATTCAATCTAGCAAACCGATCGGCCAGTCAACGCCCTTACGCTTGCAAACGGAAATAGTTATTGCTCCGACAGTAAATAGGTCAAATGAGACATTTGAATTTGAATCTGTGGGAAATATTGTTGTAAATTCAAACCAACCAGCCAAACCCAATGACCAATCAACACCCTTACGACTGCAAACGGAAGTAATTGTTACTCCGTCAGTAAATAAGACAAATGAGAAGGTTACGAATGAGACAAGTGAATTTGAATTCGAATCTGTCGTAAATCTTGTCGATAATAATTTTAATTCAAACCAACCAGGCCAACCCAATGATCACGCAACGTCATTATCGATCAATTTTAGTAACCAAACATTGAATTGTTCAAATGCTGAAAATCAAGAGCCTCCAAATTACAAGCAAGTTGCGAACCAAACAAATATTAAATTGGCTGAACGTAGTCCGACACGTCGACCCCTGAAACCGTTGCAAATAACAAATATTTACTTTTCGCCAAACAAGGACAATGCGGAAAAAAATTTACCGGAAATTGAATTTAGCAAGGGGAATTGTTCACCAGCAAAAACCTTTACCAAACCTACTGTTACAAAAGTCCCCCCACCACCAGTTACCCGAACAATTGTTCCACAATGCCCCAAAAATACTCTGCCGCCAATCAGAACTATTCAACTCACTGCAGCACAACCAAGGACCTACCTGACTAACCGAAAAATTGTCTTCCAATCACCACGAAAAACAGGACCAAGTTCGACACTAGCAGTTGACTTTAATGTAAAGAATAATTTTGGTTTTTCCATTGATGAAGATGCAGACTTGACGAAAAATTCACTGGTGCCACAAAATAGAAGAAATTTAAAAATAAAATTGAGAAAATTGGCAAAATTTTTGCCATCTCGCATGCGACCGGCCGCAGCACAGATTAACGCTTCACAGACGAAAGTCGCAAATATTTTCGGTGAATTGGCGACAACACAAAAAATAACGAGAGAATTATTTTCGAAAAATACAAATCAAATGAAATCGAAGAGGTTGGCGGAGGAGCAGAAACAAGAGAAAGATAATAGAGAACAGCACAATGATGAACCGTTGCTGTTCGCAAATTCCCTTACCGATAATGTAAATTAATTTCTAAAATTTAATGAATTTTTCTAAATTGTTTTTTATTTTTTAGCGAATTCCACGTAAGAGTTACACTCGAATAGCAAAGCGAAAGCGTTACAATTCATTTTCCTATGACACTGAAAGCGAAGATGATGAAGAGCAGGAGGATCAAATTCCAAAAAAGAAACCCGAAAGCAAAAAGTCGAAAAAAGATCAACTCCATGTAAATTCTGTCAGTTTTTTATTGTTTGAATCGAGATAATTAAATTTTTCTATTTACAGGAAATGGAACTAAATAAATTTGCCGAAGAATTCAATTCAATGTGCGAGGATGTTGAACAATTTGAATTAATTGTTGAGAAAACATAAAAAATTAAATGTTTTTATTTTTTGTTCTTAAATTAAATAATATATTCGATGCGATTGCACCAGCAGATTAAAGATATTTTTAAGAATCTCGTCCATGACAATGCAGACCCTTGGATTATATTTGTTGTTGTTGTTTTTTTTCTTCTTCTAAATAGAATGATTTGAAATTATTTTAATTTTTTTGTAAATAATTATAAATGAGATATTTTTTTTTATTTAATTAAATATAATTTAAAAATAGAAAAAGTGTTTTTTTTTATAGCCATTGTGAAGGCAGTCCCATAATTTCTGTGACTGATTTGTGTGTAATGGAATTGCGATCTAAACTTGAGTGTGGAAATCAAATTTAAAATAGAAATACAAAGATATTTGTTTAAAATTTCATCAGATTTGATCAGACTTGCCAAAAATTTCATTGGCTTTTATCATATTTAATACGATTTTAGGAAAATTGAGTAAATTTCATTCAGTTTTAGTCAGAATTGCCAAAAATTTCATTCAATTTGATCATATTTGATGCGATTTTAGAAAAATTTAGTAAATTTCAATATGTTTTGATCAGACTTGCCTAAAATTTTATTAAATTTGATCAGACTTGGCAAATATGTCATTGAATTCGATGAGATTTAAGTAAATTAATATCAAAGTATTTAACTTGGATGAGATTTTATAAGATTGATATAAATTTTATTGGAAACGCTAGTGCAACTGTAAGTTAGCTTTCAAACTAGTTGCCTAGCATTATCTCCAGTAGTTATTATATGGATAGTTACCAGGACCAGCGAATTTTCTAAACATTTCTGTTTAATCAATATAATAACTCCCAGGTGCATTTTAGTTCAAATGCATAACAATAAAATATAATTGTGAATATAACTAAGCAAACCTACGCTTTGGTATCGATTTAACATTACGATAGAAAGAAAAATTGCTTCCGGGAAGCCATATCAAATTAATTCATCATCACAAAGACTGATTTTCAAATATATTTGGTACAACAAATTTTGTGAGTAAAATGCTAAATTTTAAAAAATCTTCTAAATCAATTGCCGAAGAAAGTGCCACCGTTGCGTTAAAACAACAGTATGAACTGGACCGGCAAAAGAGGATCTTTAATGCCAGAGAACGGATTTTGGGCGTATGTATAATAAGCTTAGTACTTTTTGGTTCTTATAATTGCAATAATATTTTCTATTCAGGTTGACCTTAACGGTCTTGATGCTCAAATCCGAGATAAAGAAAAGGAGAAACAAGAGCTGCTGCTGCGAGATGAACAATTTGCAAATGAGGAAAAACGTCGAAATTTAATATTACAACATCAACAACAAGAACAGGAAAAGGTTTGGTGAATTATTCTAGAGAATTTTAAAGAAAAAAAAAATATTTTTAGCAACGTCAATACATTCAAAATAGCCTCAACGAATTCCGCAACGAATATCAACGGAAAGAATTTAGCCGAGAATATGATCTAAACGATAGGCAGTATATTCAGAAAAGTCTACCGGCCCGACTGCACGATCACGATCCACGTTTGGGAATTTCAAGTGCTCAAAAGTAGCGGTCGATAGCATAACTGTAAAAAATTTCAAATTTTAATTTAAGGGCAGATTTTTAGGTGAAGATTTGGCCAATGCCGACAGATTAAAGTTGCAAAAAGAGCAACAGAGAGCATGGATATTGCAACAAATGACCGAAAAACGATGTGCGAGACAAGACAAGCAGCAGGCCGAACATGCTTTGTTCAAAGCGCTAAATGCCCAAGACCGACGAGCCAGCGATTTAGATGCGCACGAACGAATGAATAGGAGAAAAATTCAAATGTCCATTGCTGAGTTTAATGCAGCACAAGTTAAGCTCTATCTACAATGAAAAACGGCTATGCGCATACGTATTGTTGCATCGAAGCCTTGTATTTATTTATGAATGTAGGACTGAGTGATTATTGGACTGACTGTGATTGTGGGTGACTGACAGTCGGATTGACCAGGCTTGCAAAAAATCAGATATTCGATCATCGATCAAATCAAATGGATTTTGACCGAATCAAAATTTGATCGAAAAAAAATGATTTTAATCGAAAAAAAATTGATTTTGATCGAATTAAAATCTGAACGAATCAAAAATTCTGATCGAATAAAACAAAATATTATTTTGATCGAATCAAAATCTGATCCAATCAAAAGTAGATCAAATCAAAATCTGATCAAATCAAGATCTGATTGAATAAAAAAATGATTTTCGAAATGATTGATCGAATTTTGATATTTTCGACAAGCCTGGGATTGACTTACTGTTATTTCTATGCAACGCGTATATGCACGAGTTTTGCACATTGCGCTTTAAGTACAAACTACAAGTTGATCTGCAGAAGATCCCAAATATAAAAGTTTTTCCAATTTCGAAAATATAGGCTGCCACTAGAAAACAAAACGAACTATTGGGCAAACGAGAGGAGGAAGAAGATAATTTGGCAGAAATTTACAATAATTTAACAAGTGAAATGTTAAACGAAATCAAAGAGCTGCCCAAGGTTCCCGAAAAATACGAATATGAAAATAATGTATGCCAAATGTTAATCAATTAATTTATTTAAAAAAATTTTTTTATTTAATCAGAAAAAACGAGCTGAAGCCGAGTCAGTCGACCAACAATGGGGACAAATTACAAATACATTTTCAAAAATTGCCGCTCAACAGGAAGAGGAAGTTAAACGGAAAGCTTTGTGAGTATATAGTTCATGGTAATACAATTTAAAAAACTAACTTCTTTTCTTAATCGCAAAGTTCCATCAAGCAACAAATACAAGAGGAAAACAAAGAATTGGCCGCAAAGCAAAGGCAACAACTCGACCATTTGAATAAAGTCGTCTATACAAATGCTCCAACGGCCGACTATTTTGCACAGTTTAATACTTGTTCTCGTTAAACTGCTCCTTTTGTAAAATTGTGAGATTAATTGGAATTGGAAATAAACAAATTATTTTTTTGAAAATTGACTTGGGAAGATTTTTATTTAAAAATTATACAGACTTTTTTGAATTTCTACAGTTTAAAACGTAAGAAAACTAAAACAAATATTTAACAATTTAGGAACAGGCAAATCGATCAATGAAAAGTTTGTGCAATATTATGTGGCTCCAGCCAGAGCCTTCAAAAATGTGATGTTTTTTTACTCCTGTACCGACAAGGATTGCACTATTTCTAGACTAACCCGTCGTCAGTGGAGTTGGATAACACTGTCCACATAGTAATCCACTTAAATTGTATGAAATAAGTTGATACACTAGCCACTGTAAACTTCGCCCTAAGGTTTTGTTCAAAGCAAAATTTAAAGGTTATCGCACACCTAGGCGACAGCAAGCGACGCGATTGAAAGAGTCAGTTTTTTTAATATACGAAACAACAACAATAAATATGTTTTTTTATATAATTTAGTTGTTGTTTTGTATGTTAAAATCACGTCGCTTATCGCCTAGGTGTGCGCGCACCTTAAATTTGTTTTTTAAAATTATTTATTTTAGAACCAAACAGTTTTTTGGCATCTCAATATATTTTTACTGTAGGATTAAAAACAATTCCCTTAATATAATGAAAGGACATGACCCCTTAACAACATATGTTATAAATAAATATTTAATATAATTAAAAAAAAATGTCTTACAATCACATTTTAAGTAAACAATAATATAGTTTGATTGAACCTTACGGACTAACCTAGGCACTACACTGAAGAGCAATTTTGTTGCGCAACTTTTTTTCTTTTTATCTTCATAGCTTGACCTAGAGCCTGGATTTTTTTTGATTAAAACAATCCAGGCTCGCTAGTTTGATCTATGAATTAAAAAATTTAGTTTAATACAATACACAAGTGTATCGTCAAAATTTGTAGTTTTATGTCTTTACGTTAATAATAAACAGCGCTAAATTCAACCGATTTAAAAAAATAAATAAATTTTACAAAAACTTCGACAAACTTTTAACAATTTAAAAAAAAAATCGAACTTTGTGCTATATTAGTTATTAACACGCGCGATTATTTACAAGAAAAAATAAACTTATTTTATTCACTGCCTCGGGTTATCGGACAACCTATGCGTAGGCTCTCGCGAGTGAATAGCGACTGCCGTATTAATGCAATGATTAAGCTCCATACGCACCGGCTACCAAAGGCAGAGAATGAGCACACATGAGGTGCGGCAACTATATATCATTTTATATAGAGATAGTTAACATTAGTGTAAAGACCTACAAATTCGAAGATACATGCAAGAAAATATTAATTTAATTTTTTTACTTCGTGGATCAAGCTGTAAGGAAAAAAAAGTTGCGCAACAAATTGCTCTGGTGTAGTTCCTGGGTAAATTAAAAAAAAAATTAGACTTATATTAATTACATTTGTTCAGTTTCGGACGACATTGAGTCTCCGAACAATATATCCGATTTACTATTTATAAAGAAAACGATAAAAAACGAAATAATCAGTACGGAAAATCCAAACGCAAAGGTGGCCGCTTCGTGAGACGTTGAAGGTTTCAGAAATATTCTGGCATTTAGTTCGCGCCACGTTGACTCAGTCCACGTCGAGTATTTGCCACTTGTCCAATCGTAATCTAATTGGGAAAAACAATTTCAATCAGGTTATTCTAAAATAGAGGAGAATTTTCACTTTAGTTCTTTTGGTCGCAGCGCTCCCTCCCCCTCTTAAACTTGTGAAAGGGTCAAAGTTTGGTAAAAATTCCGGGAAAATTCGTTTAGAAGGTTAAATGAGGAAATATATAAAGGTTGTTTGGTATCAAATGAAAGGAAATGCCTGCAAGCTGAAAGTTGATTGCAAAAAATTCCACACAGCGGGGCTGAGCAAACACATTTTTTTTTATAAAAATCATTATATGTGTAGGAGAAGGACCGGAAGAAGTATTTGGTACCTCCATGACAAAAATCGTATTTTCAGATATTATTTTCAGGGTTGATTTCGAGAAATAATCTGAAATACCCGAGTTTTGTACTTGTATTAGGGGCTATTGTGCCATCCTTCTTCGCACATAATGATTTGTATAGAAAATAAGGGTTTCGCCCTTCACCTTCTTTCAGTAGTTTTTAGTTCTTTTCTAATTATTTTTTAGCTTGCAGGTATTTCAAATACCTTGCAATCTAAGTTACAGTTACATTTACATGTAATCTTGTATTTTTTTTAGTCAAGAAGATGAACAAAGATACAAAAATGTATAAACGCGAATGAAACAAAGCCACAAATTTTTGCTATAAAAAAGATTTACTTTTTTATAGTAAAAATTGATGGTTTTGTTCCATTTGTGTATCTTGACTTTTTCATAAAAACAAGTCGTGTCCAACCGGCCCTTTTTTTAAGTACGAGTTAAGTAGCAGTAAAGGAGCTGTTAGACGTTGACTTGTTCAAGAAATCAAGAAAGAGATCGATAATATAAGATACAAAAATGTGTACACTCGACTGAAACAAAACAAAGACTTGAAAGTCGCTATTGAGGGGCAAAAAGTCGTCGTTCAGAAAAAACATTCTCGCCCTTAGACTTTTTTTTTGCTATAAAGCTCTCTTTCTTTTTTTTCCTGATGAATTGTAAAAATTCAACCTATAACCCTTACTTTAGACGTATAATTTTTACATCTAGAAAAAAAGAAAATGAGAGGATTTTTTGTTCTGAACGACGACTTTTTTTAAAAGGGCGTTTTTTCCCTCAATTGCGACTTTGTTTTGTTGCATTCGAGTGTACACATTTTTGTATCTTATATTCTTTCTTTTTTTTCTTGATATCTTTAAAAAGTCAACATCTAACTGCAACTTTAGCATGTCTCTTTTCAAAAGACCATAGTGTAAAGTGCTTTCTGGAGAGGGGCTGTATCCAAAGGAGCTAAAATGTATCTTCCGCCGAAATAGACAAACCGTCTAGCAAAAATGCCGGACTAGCAGCAATTGATGAATTTTGTGTGGTCAAATGACATTCGCCCGTTCCGTTGAGGCCAGCAAACCATTGCAGCGGTAATTGTGTACAATTCTCTTCTGAATTTGCCACCTTCTGTCCGATTAAGAATCCTAAAATACGTTGAGTCCAATGGTATGTTTCGTGTGTGTACGATCCTTGGACGCTAATATAACGTAACGGTGGTATCGAGTAACCGGGCAAAATTCCGGGTAAAATTGAAGCTCGAAACAATGGACAATCAGTTGATTGTAAGAAACAATGTAAAATTTCGTCAATCTGAAAATTAATTACTTACAAATGGATTTTAAAGCGGCGTCAGGATAAGACTTACTAAAATCGGATTTGCTCCTTTCTCGGCTGCATACGCTTTACCCGCAATCAGTTCGTACAGTGAAAAGGCTAAGGCTGAGGAAATATTTCTTATTGTTATTTGTATGGACGCGTCTGCATAGCCCTCGGTGTCTCTTAAGCTGCGTAGAATTGTAAAATCTTTGGATAAATTACGATATTGATAGTTAATGTTGTCCGCATCATCGTAAATGGAATGATAAAATTTATTTGTTGGTTTTGAGTTTAAAATGACGGCTGGGAATGTTGCATTTTCTCTTAGGATTGATTGGGCTGATGTTGGTGGTAAATTCAAAGATTGTTTATTAAGTAAAGTTAAATTTAAACCGAATTGATCGTTGTATCGACTGAGCAGAGCGTACAGTTGATTGGCCTGAAAAAAATTGTGAATAAAATGGTTTTTGGTCCCTAAAACCCGTACCTTTTCAAATTCAGAAGATCTGTACAACATCAAATTGGTCGGATCGTCTAAGGCGCCAATGTCAATCATCAGTTCAATGTCCTCCAAATCAATGGCTCGTCGGTGATGGGATCGCGGTGGAAATAGTCCCTTACTAATGTCATAGACGAAACGTTGAGAACCAATAAAATCATACGATTCTCCATTAAACCAAATGAACAAAACATTTCGATTATTTTCGACAGAATTCTCCTGCATAATTTTCGATAACAAATGGGCGGTGGCAACTAAAGTTGTGTACGATACTAAGGAATCTTGTGCGCCCAATCCAACACCTAAAACCAAACAGTTTAACAGACGAAAATTCGAAAAGCAGACAATTTACCATCAAACATGGAAGTGGTGTCCATTCGTGCACTAACTAAAATAAATTTCTCCTTCTTCCCATTGACAATTTCGTCTGATTTGACAGTTTCCCGGGGAAATAATGTTGCGAAAACATTTCGTCCTTTCAGTGGGTCGCAGTATCGCGTTGGACTTAAATTGTGTGAATAGGAAGATCGACGGAGACAGACTTCAGAATTTACAGCAGCCGACATGAAAGAGTTAATTTGTATGCTACACAAAGATCGTTCGTGTTGTGTGGTTAAATTGAAGTTGTTAAATTTCTCAAAACAACCCACAACATTATCGACATGCTCTTTGTCGGCTATGTAAAAAATGGGAAAGGGAAAATTTTCATACAATAGTCCGGTGCCCGAAGGATTCCACGAATCTGCCGGCGTATTTACATCGCAAGTCTGCTCCTTCAAGCCACTAAATTGATTTGGACATCTGGATTCGTGACTAAATGTTTGCAAATCTGTATGATTATTGATCAGAACTATGGCCGATACAAATTTACTGCTTTTCAATCGCATTATGTTGTCACGATTGAATAAATTTGGCGGAACAATTACGGCATACGGTGGAGCGGGTGGATCATTTGTGATAAAATCAAAATCTTCAACACTTCGAACGAGATGCAATACGCCCACTGAACCACCAAAATCAGCTAAAACAAATTTTTTGTTAATTAATTAATTAAAAATCAATTAACTCGCTACTTACAACTACAGCCAGTTTCGTGTGTTCCGTTCAATCGTTTGAAGCAACTTGTACCAATCACGGAATTGAACATTTTATCCTTTGTTCGTTGACTAGTTGCTGTAAATTGAGAATTAATGAAATTAGTAATTAGATTCAATAGTAATAAGGTTAGAAACTCATTGGGTTAGAGTGACAAGGCAAAACTTTGTCACTTCTCTGACGAAATATTATTGTAATTGGAGACAGTGTATCCAGTGAGAAACCACTAAAAAAATGTTCCCCCTTAATTTCTGATTTTCAAAATATTTTCTGTAATTTCTGAAATTTCTATAATTTTTTAAATTAATTTAGTGATTTCTAAAATGATTTGTCTATCATGATTACCGTAAGTGGTTTCCCCCTCACAGTGGATTTATTTTTAAAAATTGTATGTGGACTTTGAAAAACCCAAAATAGCGAGCAAAATAGATGTTAAAAATAGGAGTAAAATACTGTAAGAATTGGAACTGAAATTTGCCCAACAAGTCTGGAACGAGTGGGTGTAAGTATGCGAGCTGACTTTTTCATGCACTGCTACTGAGAAGAAATTATTAAAATTAATTTGAAGACGATTAAGTATCGTTATTCCATAGTATCTAACTATTTGCATAATTTGAGATTGATAAAAATATTATTTTAAATTAATTCGCTCCACCGCGAATTCTATATGAACCTCATCTCTATATAGAAACAAAGAAAAGCCGCCACATATTCGCCTTGCCACTTTAAAAAAAAAACCATGGAATTTAAAAAACATAATTCATACCAAATGCAACAATAACATTAAATAAAACATAATAAAATAATTTCCGGGATAATTTTAGAAACATTTTGCAAACAAACTTTTCGCAAAATAAAGTTTTTTTGGGAACAAAATATCAAAACATTCGAGCTGACAACCGAATGATGCACACCGCTTGACAACACCTGCAAATCGGTAGGCGGACTAAAACTTGTAAATGCTAAAGTGACAGTTCTGTTTGAATCGTGCAATACTAAATTTCTCTGCGGCGGTTTCCGGATTAGCGCGCGAATAATTTTGAATTTAAAATAATTTCTTTTTCAAGCGGTTTTGGATAATAAAATATGTGTATATACATGGAATAGCCTTATGTTTCTTAAATTTGGATTTTCATAGCTCTCATAAGCTTAAAATGTTCGACTTTCTTCAAAACTACTAAAAAAAGTTTCTGAAAAAATCGGACGTCATATTTTAGTGGTCGCACACATGGAGGATTTAGTTTTATATGGAATTTACATTAAAAATGCACTGTATAGAAATTAGATTTTTCGTTTTTATGCAATATAAGTACCAAAATAACCCAATAAAATAAAGCCGCATATTTTTCTGATGATGCCATATTTTTTATTTTATTTTTTTATTTATAATATTTATTTTTAAAATTTTAAAATTTTAAATTAATACCAAAAATCATAAAAAAACAACGGACTAGATTCGGGGACAGTATGTGGATATTTTTTACCAGAAGGAATTGTAGTTTCTGTTGTAATTTTTCTATGACAATACGTACTTATACGAAACAGCTCGCTCAGTTAGCTGTCACGAGGTTTACTAAATTCCACAAGGTGGATCTATATAATAGCCCTTCGCTCTACTTAATTCTTTTGTTGTTTTGTTAATTGAACTGATATAAGTGTTCTTATTCATCATCATATCAAAACGGTATTTTTACTAATAATAATTGTGCATATGGTCTACGCCTCCAACTGCGATCTTGCTGGATTTACCGCTATTTTTTCACTCTAAATTTATTTTATTTACATTTAAAAGGAAACAATTCCGGATTTTCTCTTTTACGATATATGTTAGCGAGCCGGTAGTGTAAATAAACAAATTTTTACTAATACGTACAACTTGGCTCGCTTATATTTAAAATTATTGGGATATGCAAGAGGCGAAGATGGTGACAAAATATTTAAAATACGGCTTTTTGGAATTATATATTATCCCTCTTATTATTATTATCTTTAGGGAAGGGCGAGCGATGACCAAATCCAAAAATACGATTTTGTGAAATTGTTTCTTATCTACTCCGTCTACATTTTGTGTTTATTTTTTAATTTAAAGTCAAGGAGTTGCTGAAAAAATCTAAAAATACTTTTTTTGAAAAATTGGAACTTATCAGAGGGGCTGCCGCTAACTTCTTGAATTTATTTTTTTATTCAATTGATTTTGGACGGCCATAAGCTGGTAAAATTAAAATCAATTTAAATAAATATTTTTTTTTAAAGCATTTATTAAAATCAAGAATTATAGAACCAAAAAAAATATTTTAAAATATTTAAAAATAAAACCCCATCTGAAACAAATTTCACTCATATGTTTTGAGTAGAAAATATGCGATGAGTGTCTTTAATGAAAACAATTTTTTGCGCCCCTGACTGTACCATATGTTTGATGTTTACATATTTTATTGATAAAAAAAAAATTGAATATTTTATTGCGGAAGATTTAGCGATACCATGGCAGATATTATTCTACTAACAGAGCAAATAGCTGAACTTCGCGAACAGCTACGAATAAAAGAGGAATTGCTACGTGAAATTCAGGACAAAGAAGAGGTTAAAATTAATAATAAATTTAATAAATTTATCCTTAAATTTGTTTACACAGCACATTCAAAAATTTGCCCTGCCCAATGAAGACATAAAACGATACAGTCGTCAGATAATTCTAAATGAAGTTGGAGTTCAGGGACAGCTGAATATAAAAAACGGTTCCGTTTTGATTGTTGGTGTCGGTGGTCTGGGATGTCCGGCTGCACTTTATTTGGTTGGAGCTGGAATTGGTAAAAAAATTATTTGTTTTAACCCGCAATTAAAATTAAAATTATTGCAGGTTCAATTGGACTAATCGACTATGATGTGGTTGAGGTAAACAATCTGCATCGTCAACTTTTGCATGCAGAAAATTCGATAGGAATGTCAAAGGTTGATTCGGCAAGGGCTCATCTGAAACGGTATGTATTTTATTAAATTAGAGAAAATCTTCAATAGGATTTTGCTGCAGGTTAAACTCATCTTGTAACATAACCACCTACAATATCCAACTGAATAGCACAAATGCCTTGGATATTATCACGAAATTTGACATAATTCTGGACTGTACTGACAATGTTGCCACCAGATATTTGCTAAATGATGCTTGTGTAATCCTAAAGAAACCACTTGTGTCGGGCAGTGCTTTACAGGTATTAGTTATTTTTCTCTATGTAATCTTTTTAATGAAACTTTATGCAGCTTGATGGTCAACTGACTGTATACAATTACATAAATGGTCCATGCTACCGTTGCATATTCCCAACACCACCGCCACCCGAAACCGTAACAAATTGTGGAGATGGTGGAGTTATCGGGGCTGTACCCGGAATTATTGGTACAATGCAGGCACTTGAGGCACTAAAAATTATTCTTAAATTCAACGATGTGCTAACGGGGAGACTTTTATTGTTCGATGGATTTCGCACCGTCTTTCGGTCCGTTAAACTGCGAGGAAAACGGGAGAATTGTGATGTTTGCAGTGACAAACCAATAATTACCCGGCTAATTGATTACGAAATATTTTGTGGTATGCGAGCATCGGACAAAGACTATAGCCTCACAATACTGGAAGTAGATGAGCGTATTTCTGTTCGGGACTATAGTGAAATTTGCCAAAACAAAACTCCACACACTTTGGTAGATGTTCGCAGTAGTAATGAGTTTGAAATTTGTCACATTCCAAATTCGGTAAATATCCCAATAAACGACATATTGAGTGGCAAAGATTTTCCCAATCGGGATAAATTAATAGCCGATAATTTACCTGGTAAGCTGATGAAATAATTTTATTTATGAACTACACCAGAGCAATTATTATTATTATTAGCTTGATCTAAATACCACTTGAAAAAGCTTAGCTAACGATGCGGAACGGGGCCTTTCGTGACTCTTAGCAGGGGGTGGTAGCACCTGCAAAGAAAATTAACACAAAGTAGGCAGTTTGGGGGCGGTAGCCCCTGATATGGGAAAAAGTACAAAAACTGTATTTTTAGATTTTTTTTTGGACTCCGCCCCTTTTATGTGCTATGTTTGTTTTTCTTAGGCTTTAAAAATTGTATGGTGTAGTTCCTAGGTTAGTAGTCCGTTTAATGTAATCATTTTTTTTTCGCAGTGTACGTTATCTGTCGCAGAGGAAATGATTCACAATTGGCCGTTAAAAATATGCAAGCATTTTTAAATGTTGATGGCAGCGGTCCTAGAGACATCATTGGTGGACTTCATGCTTGGTCAAGGGATGTTGATAATTCATTTCCAATATATTAATGTTACCCTAAATATACAAACAAAAAACTTGTACTAAGTATATTGTATATACCCATTTTTTTAAGAATAAAAATTAAATAGAAAAATATTTGAAAATCCCTGTACGAATTAATTAAGTCTTATTGCCAGACATTATCAATAAAATTTCTAAAACGCAATAACTTGAACTGCACGCGTAAAAATATTTAAAAAAAATTAAATCAAATTTAAATATCGACTGCCTAGGTCTAATACCCCGAATCAACAATTTTTTTTCGAAATTTTATTTTTAATGTTATCTTATTTGTCATCATATTTTTGTACATAAGATTACATCAAAAATAAAATTTCGAATAAATTGGTTGATTCGGGGTATTAGACCTAGGCAAGTCGACATCGAGAATGCAATAAATTTAATTGCATTAAAAATGTTATATTATAATTTGAATTAATATCGTTGATAAAAAAAAACGCGCGTATTTATAAAAACACATAAAATATCAATGTACGTAGTATATAATAATAAGTGGCTCTCTATACTGGACGTTATCTTATACAAATCATATCAAACTGCGGCTGACCTATGACAATATAATTTATTCTTATTATTATTTTGTGCTATAAATAAATTAAATTACATTATATTTAGTCTGTTAAAAGGAAATACCAATTTTAGAAAATGTATATTAAGAAAATTTATTGTACAGAAGTTAGTAGAAAAAAACCCAGCTCTGCACTAGCACATTATTGCTTATAACTAACTATATAGCAACCTATTTTTCCTTTATATGGAATTTGTTGCATCAGAGAAAAAAAATTAAATTAATTAGACAATTAAACAAAAAACTTATTTTATTTTGTTAAAAGAAGTTTTTCGTTAAAAATAAAAAGTCTTTGTTTAGTCTTTATCGCAACAAAAGGTGCAGAGTGAATTGTATACTGAATCGCGTACAATATAAAAATACATCATCAATCTCAGCAAGTAAAAAAGCGCGCCTAAGAACATTTTATTTACAATATTAATAAATTGACTTAAATTGGGTTTAACGAGTTCATCATATCAAATACAAATTTTCATATGTTAGGCGCAGCAATATAGTTAGTGTTTAATTTTCAAGTCATATTGTTATAAGTATACGCACGCATTTAACTTTAAAATTTTATACATTGCGATACAAACATTGAATAAGGATTATACTACTTTATCCTCGTAGGATATAAAAAGGAATTTTACGTGGTGGAATAATATACTTGCTATATAAGTGCACAGGAATATATAAGAGGAACTTCTATTATGTGGTGACTACATAAGAAACTGTTGTGTATTAAAAATAGAACTCTAAACAGAGTAAGTTAAATTAGATAACTAATTTTAAGAAATTAACAATTAAATTTTTTAGTTCGCGCCATATAAACAAGCTAGTATGCATCACAGGAAATGGATCAATAGTGATTTAAAATTAAACCTAAATACGAAATGGAAACTAACATTATTATGTAACATTGCAATTTTACTCATAAACACAAAACAAGTTGCATCACAAAATCCATCATTCGAACTGGTAGAAGATGAGAAAATTGAAAATTATTATCGCCAGGACACGGCAAGTAAATGTGTAGCCATACGTTATGCCGCCATGTCAGCAGAAGTATTCGACAATGAAGAACGAGAGCTTCTAAAGGACATACGAACATCGTTCATTCCACCCGATAGTGTAGTATCGGCCAATTGTAACAATAAATATCGAAAATCAGATATGAATTTGCAAGCTAATACGAAGCTCACGGATAAATTTAACATTTCTGAACATTTCAGTCATCGTTCAAATATTATTCATGATCGGTGTAAGAGAAATTTAAATAAAACCGTTAAAAGTGATGAACAGTTGAAATTGCCGACTAGTTTTAATCAAGATCAAGATGAGAATAAAGATGATGAAATTTCCACATTTTGGAAGGGAGAGGGAAGTGTGGATGAGATACGAAAAGCTCAAACTGATATAATGTTGAAGTATATGGATGAAAAGGCCGATCCTTGTGAAGATTTCTATCAATATGCCTGCGGTAATTGGGAACGACTTAATCCGATACCAAAAGATAAAGCCTCCTACGATACATTTGAGATGTTACGCGAAAGTTTGGACATTGTTATAAAGAATTTGCTTACACGGAACCATGTGGCATCGCTGAAAGACGATGATAGGCCAACTGAAGTTCAACAGCTGAACACGCTTCCCGAATTGGCCGATAATGGTCACAATATGGACGAATCGGTTGAGATAAAAAAGAAAATTCTTCAAAAAAGATCTTTGCTGAAGCGAATAATGAGGCGATATAAACGATCGATTGCAGCGAATCGATTAAAAACGATTGATTTATCTGATGCCGAGATAAAGGCAAGACATTTATACGAATCCTGTATGAATAACGAAATATTACAGAAACGTGGCCTTGATCCGTTGCTGGATCTGATAAAGAGGCTTGGTAGTTGGCCTGCACTAAATGTAGACTGGAGTGCCGATCATTTTGATTGGTTAAATCTGACGGCCAGCCTTCGTTTGTATAACAATAATATTTTTATCGTTGAATGGGTCGGACCGGATATTAAGAATTCCGATGAGAATATTATTCAATTTGATCAAACTAGTCTTGGCCTGCCCACCCGAGACTATTTTCTGCACTCATCCAACTCCGTCTATTTGGATGCATATCGTGAATTTATGATCAGTGTTATAAATTTGATTGGGGTTCCGCTGGCGAATGCGACCGCAGTTGCTGATGAACTAATAACATTTGAAACAGAGTTGGCAAAAATAACAACAGCTCCCGAAGAACGGACCAACATATCGCTACTGTATCATAAATTAAACGTATCCGAGCTGCACAGTCTTGTGCCGGAAATAAATTGGCGACAATATCTGACGATCGTCTTGGAACGACCAGTTCAAGACGATGAATTCGTCATTATGTTTGCCATAAATTATATGAAAAACTTAGTTACACTATTTCAGCAAACCGAGTCCAGGACTGTTGCCAATTATCTATTCTGGCGATTTATAAGGCATCGCATCTACAATGTAGATGACCGTTTTCAAGATGCCATCCAGAAGTTCTACTTTATTCTGTTCGGTCGTGAGCAATCGCCGCCTAAATGGAAGAATTGTGTGGGCCAGGTGAACACAAATATGGGCATGGCTGTGGGCGCAATGTTTGTGCGAAAATATTTTGACGAAAATAGTAAAAAAGATACGTTGGACATGACGCACGAACTACAAGAATCTTTTTTGGAAATTCTTAATGTGACCGATTGGTTGGACGAGAATACCAAAACGCTGGCAGCCCAAAAGCTAAATTCAATGTCACTAAGAATTGGATATCCAGACTTCATATTGTCACACAATGAACTGAACGAGAAATACAAATATCTGACCATTGATCGGAGCAAATATTTTGAAAATACTTTGGCCGTTTTGATACATCTAACGCGAACCGAACAGGCCAAATTGGGTCAGGCCGTTAACAAGACTGCATGGCAAACAGCACCGGCCATCGTTAATGCCTACTATAGTCGCAATAAAAATCAAATTATGTTTCCGGCGGGCATTCTACAACCGCCATTTTATCATCGTTATTTTCCAAAATCTCTAAACTTTGGTGGCATCGGTGTTGTCATCGGACACGAGCTAACGCATGGCTTTGACGATAAGGGACGGCTCTTTGACGGTGATGGTAACTTGCAAAGATGGTGGAGTGATCAGGCGATAAATGGATTTCATGAACGAGCCAGTTGCCTAATATCGCAATACGGAAACTATACGGTTTCCGAGGTTGGCATACCGGTCGATGGGGAAAATACTCAGGGCGAAAATATAGCCGACAATGGTGGCGTGAAACAATCATTTCGAGCCTACAAAAAGTGGTTGGCCAATCAATCGTCCGGTATTTCGGCAAATGAAATTTTGTCCGGCATCAATCTGACAAATACGCAACTGTTTTTCCTAAATTTTGCTCAAGTTTGGTGTGGCGCCATCAGACCCGAAGCTACACGAAATAAAATCAAAACTGCCGTACACAGTCCGGCGAAGTTTCGAGTTATCGGCACTTTGTCGAATTCGAATGATTTTGCAAACGAATTCAATTGTCCACTGGGTTCGGCAATGAATCCGAATATTAAGTGTAGTGTTTGGTAAATGCTTGTATGTAGTTTGTTTGTTTTTTTTAAATTATAATTAAAAATATTTAAAATTTATGCTTTTTGGAGAGTGAAATCAAATCCATTTTAACAATTGGATTGCCCAGAGAAAAAATATTCCACTCTTTTCTATTTTATATGTAATGAAAACCCAAAAAGAAGTCAAGTCTTCATGTATGACTTTTTATTTCAACGGCCAGAATTTTAATTATTTCAATTTTAAGAATTAAATTTTTTGAAAATGTCATTGATCCTGGTGGGTTCTTTCTACTGCATTTTTTACCACATTTATCATAGTTACCAACGTAAAAAAAACAAAAACAAAAGAAATGTGTATGCACTATGCAATTTTTTTGAAGGTACTATACATCCCTCTGGTAAAAAACAGCCACACCGTCCCCGGATCAAGTCTGTTGTTTTTTATAGAAATAAGAAAGAGGCGCGATAATAAATTATATTCATAATTAAAATAGAAGTACTAGTTGGGGGCTTATTTTCGTGGTGAATATTGAATTTAATTTTCAATCATCTTCACCCAGCGTATCAATCAAATGGAAATTGTAAAGAGTGAATTCGATAAAATAGTTTTTTTCATAGTAGAGTTTGAATTATAAGCTTCAAGCTATTTAGACTCCCAAATTTTTGTATGTTTGAAATGAAATTTGCGAACGATTTCCTGAATGACTTTTTGCCAAAAAAATATTTGTCATACAACGTTGTGTGTATATCATATGCTGCATATAAGCATATAAGCTAAATTGTATTTTAAATTTACATAATATTTACATAAAATATATATTATGGACAGGTTTTAAAATTTTTTTAAATGTATAATAATATGGTAGTCAGCTAACTATTCGATATTTGTAAATTAAAAGTAATTTCTAAATAAGGATACAACGGCTTGTACCCACTTTGGTACGCGGCGACTAAGCAATTGTTTTTCGGCTGTAGAGCCCAATTTATATAAATTATCACATTCTAATTTTAATTCATTCTGTAGCGCTTCGTTGGCGGTAACCAAACATATCTGGGTTTCTAGATCACGATTGACGGATCGTTCGCCAAAATTTGATGATCCAATTAGGGTAAGGGCTGGCTTATTTGAGTCGGGCAGGTAATACCTAAAGAAAAAAATGATTTTCAAAAATAGGTTTTTGAGCACTGTGACACTACAAATATTTATGAATTTGAACCAGTTCAAATTAAACTCCTTATTGTGACACACAATAAACTGAACATACGAAATAATAATAAAATATTTACCTTTTTCGACCGTAAATGTTACCAAATTTGAAATTTAGGAACAGGCTAATTGATCAACGAAAAGTGAATATTTTTCGAGGGGGTACTCACAACCTGTATGTAAGTCATATGGTAAATCATATGAAAGTCATTTGGAAGTCATATGGAAGCCATGGAAGTCATATGGAAGTCATGGAAGTCAGATGAAAGTCAATTGGAAGTCATGGAAGTCAGATGAAAGTCAATTGGAAGTCATGGAAGTCATATGGAAGTCATGGAAGTCATGAAAGTCATATGGAAGGCATGGAAGTCATATGGAAGTCTTGGAAGGCATGTGGAAGTCATATGAAATTCATGGAAGTCAGATGGAAGTCATGGAATTCATGAAAGTCATATGGAAGTCAAGCGGAAGTCAGATGGAAGTTATGTGGAAGTCACATGGAAGTCATGGAAGTCATATAAGTCAGTGGGACAAATATTTTTCATGTGATTATCTCCTAGTGGGTACTCACATGTGGAAGTCCTGGGACAACCTTGATGGAAGCCATGGAAGTCAGATGGAAATTATGGAAGTCAGATGGAAGCCATGGAAGTCAAGTAAAAGTCATATGGAAGTCATGGAAGTCATATGGAAGTCATGGAAGTCATATCAATATGAAAGTAAGTGGGACAAATATTTTTCAAGAGATATTTTTGTTATGATACGGCTCTAGCTATTCGCCTGAGCCTGTGGCTCTAGCTTACGCAAGTCTTCAACAAAATCATGTTTTTTACTCATGTACCGACAAGAATTGCACTATTTCGAGGCTAACACCCTCCACATAGTGCCAAATAGGCACTCATCCAAAATATGTGTATTCCTGACAGTACATAGCTCTTAACATTCACGGTCGAAAAAAAGTAAATATTTTATTAAGGAGTTTAAATTTTGTAAATTCATAAAAATTGTTTTGTAAGAATACGAAAAAAATCGAAAACAATCTCTAAACCAACCATAGTCCTTTGGCATGGTAGCTCCAACCATTTTTTTGGTATTCAAAGAGATTGACCCGTTTGTGTTGATTTGCCTTAACCAATTTATTATAGAAATTCTTCGCTATTAACGAATAGGCTGCTGGTATACCGCCGGCTGGTCCTTTTGCTCCGTAAAATCCATTTGCCTGTAAAAATTGATTTTTATTTTTTTTTATCAACAATTCTAGAATAACGCATACATTTGGATGAGCCATCAAGATGCTACAATTGGCCAGACAATCATCGGTTATCGTGTTCATGTAATCTTCGGTTAAATTAAAGTAGCCAGTAGCCAATTTTAGTTGGGCACCCTTTAGCGGTGACGAGAGTAGTCGTTTTGTGACCAGGCTATCGTGATGAATGCCAATTTGTCCCATTTCAACCAGAGGAAATACCCAACAGTCCGATTGTCGGCTTAATTCTATAGCATCTTGTTGCTGCTCTACAACCGTTTCTAAAAACTTAAAAATACGCTGTCTCGCCTTATTGATAAAGTCCACTTTGGAACTTTCGTATGGCATCAGATTCCACTTAGGATGTAGCTTAACTTCAGCATTCTCTGTAACACGGAAGCTAAACTCTTGCACCTTGGCCACTAAATTCGCATAGAAATTGGCCAAAGCTTTGTCCTCAATTATAATGTAACGATCTTGTCTATTTGTGAAATAATCATTTGATAAATTGGCGCCACTTATTATGACCGTCTCGTCAAACAGATACAATTTCATGTGTTGCAATCCGACCAGTTCATTCCATCTGGGTGGCATCAGTTTTTTGGTAAAGCCTCGCAATGCGGGCGTGTGATAAAGTGATAGGGTAAAATTTTTGGTTTCAGTTATTAATGGCATACACATAGTTTTTGAATTCACCAGTCCCCTCGTTCCGCGAGTATAGTCCAGCAATATGTTTACCTTAAGCTTTGGATTCGATTGCAGATTTTTATGAATTTTATTTACTAGATTTCGTTCCAATTCTCCCGTTCCCAGATACAAACTTGCCATAACAATACGATCGTTTGCTTTTTGACAATTTGCCGCTACAACATCGTAGAATTCGCTTGGTTCGAGTAATACGCGTACCTTACTCGCACAAACGGGAAAACAGGGAGCTGCCAAATGTAACCAATTTAGACTTTCCAATTGTGTCAGCTTAAATGATCCTTGCAAATAGTTGGTCAGAAAGTTCATGTCTGTCGATTGTACAACCGTATGATTGTCAATGAACGTTGTAAATAGCCTTCGTATCATTTTCAATAGTTTCAGTAAAAAGAACGACCAACTAGAAGAGAAAAAAAGTTCGTAAATTTTATTGCACAATAGCAAAATTTTTGTAAATAATTTTTCGTAATATTTTTTTTCTGTAAACCTGAATAGTATAACGAGCAGTTTCATAACACCTGTTTTGAAAATTAAGTACGTGCTGCGTGAAGGAATTAGAAGAAAAATCAAGGATCTCTATCTACACGATTATTATTAATTCGTTAAGCCTGTCCGTGCTGCCTATCTTTCAGTTGCTGCTGCTCACAGATCTTGCTGATATTTTTTTTATTGAATTTAATTTTAAATTACGTTGCCAAATTATTATTAAATGTTTGTTTAACAAGTGATGCATATTTTTTACATTTTTTTACCAACTCGCTGCCCAGCTCAGCATCACACAATGTAAAAAAAAATTGTAAAAAAAATCACTTTTACTTATGAAAAATCTATATTTACAAAGTTGAGGTTATTTATATAAAAAAAAAATTGTTACGAAACTGTCAACGCGCGCGTTCCCAGTTGAATTTTTTTCTTCTGTTCGCATTAAAAAACAAAACGCGTTATAAGCTATAGTTGAGAACCCAGTATTCTTTTGGGCGATATATATGGCGATGTACACAAAATTAATATTATTAATTTTATTTTATTTTATTTATTAGTCAAGATGATGAAGTATATTTTGTAATTAACAGTTTTAATTTAAAAAAAAACTGTCTGGTACTTCAATTAATAATAAAATCTATACCTATAAAAAACAAAAAAAATAATAACAAAAATGTAATCCAAAAAATTTAGAATGTTCATTATATAAACAAAACTATAAACTATATATCATCGATATCTTTTAAGAAAATTGTTCGAAGTTGGTATTCATTCTTCCGTACTTAATTGGTTTGGTTCTTATTTATGTGGTCGTTATCAATTATTATTTATTGTGAAAGTTGGTGATGCATGTTCAACATTATTTGATGTTAAATCTGGTGTACCCTAGGATAGCCACTTTGGGCCGTTATTGTTCAACATTTTTATCAACGATATTTCTGAACATTTCTGCTCTCATTGCTTAATGATTGCAGACGATGTTCAGATATATAGGTCTATTAAATTTAAATCTAACAATGATGTCCAATTGCTACAGAATGATCTCACCGCTCTGCAAACAATGTGGACGAAAAACAATCTTTATTTAAATATATCTAAATGCAAAGTAAGTAATGTCGTTCCACAGAAATAAAAATCCTATTCCCTTTTCTTATATTATAAATGGTATTTGTCTTAATCGTGTTTTTGAAATTCGTGATCTTGGTGTCCACTTCGATAGAAAACTAGATTTTAGCAGGCATATTGAAATTATTACCTCCAAGGATATGCTTGGTTTTGTAATAATAGAACTTGTTCCGAATTTAATGATCCGCTTGTTTAAAAAAATGTATACTTCGCATATGTAAGATCTCAACTGGAGTATTGTGCAGTCTTGTGGTTTCCCAATTATGAGGTTCACAACAAAAAATTGAATCGATTCAGAAGCGATTTTCAGGTACTTCTTACATAATGTACTGAACGGGCATGTAGATGCTCCGAATATTTTACAGAAATTAAACTTTTATGTTCCAGGTCGCAACTTTAAGACATACCAAACTGTTTGAACCTAAAATTCACAGAACTAATTATGGAGCTTTTGAACCTATAAATAATATGTGCAATATATCCAACTCGTTTAATGAATTTTACTTTGATTTTGTACGTAAACATTTTAGGAAACTGGTGATATCGATGACATATTGGTTAT
>JANSTW010041572.1:0-14383 GCA_027564275.1 Diadocidia ferruginosa
TTCTATCAAAAAGGCGACTATAAAATTTAACAATGGCGCAAGTTCAAATAATTTAAAATTGGATTTCATTACATTTTCAAAAATAGGAAGGGATGCATTTATTAAACTTTTACCCTTAGAGATTTTTTTATAAATGATAAAGTTTTTGGAATTATTAAATTATAATATAGAGAGCAAAAAAAGAAGTCTTTTAATTTTTAATTCTCTTATTAGTTAAAACACCAATAATTTTTGGAAAATAAAATTATAGACTTTTTCAGTTTTCACACACATAAGAATATAAATATAACAAAAAATTGTATAGTATTACTTTTAAAGCACAATTATTTAATTTGAGAGTTACTTGCATTTATACGACTCCCTAAATTTTTTAAAAGTATTTTGTTTATATTAAAAAAGATGTCAGTAAAGTAATTAATTTTCTAAATGGCTTTATTTTTGAAGCGCCGACACTCCACTCACTTAAAAAATGACTACTTCTCGGAGATGTTTTGAAAAACAAAAATATTATGATTGCGGGGGTGAACTCACGACGAATATTTAAAACTTCAGCTTTATTTTATAATTAAAAATTTTATTTTAAGTACTTCGATATACCAATATTCTTTGGGAAAGAAAGCCGTTAAAACCAACTTAGTAACTTACAAAAATACTATTACTTATAACTTTGCGTTTGTTTCAAAAGTCATTTTCCCATATGATTGTTTTGCGGAATTCAAAAATATGTTAATTATTTTTGGCATTCTGCACTTTTTTTTATAAAGTGCAAGCTGTTCCGGTTTTTTAACTTAAACTAAACCTTGTGGGACGTATGGTTGGAGAGCGAGATGCTCTACGGAATAATACTCCGCCACCCTGGGAGCGTTTTGGGGAGTGGATACATTGCATTTGCGTTATTATCTTTGATTTGGAGCTTGGTCAAACAATTGAGGTAAATTTTTTTTATAATATTAATGAATAGCTAGCTTAAAGTTGTCTGTTTTATTATTTCTATATTGTATTTTAATCTAAAAATTTAATTAATTTTTTTTGTTTAAATGTATTGTGAATTTAATAGAAAAAATGGTTATAGGTAATTTATCCGGGTGATTCTCGTCTTTCGGCTGCTGAAAAGCTTCAAATATGTTATTTATCGTTTCCAGATTCAAACAATAATCGTAGTCGCGATACTTCCTATCACTTTCGGGTTAACTGTTCTTCGATCTCTAATCCTAAATCGCAGAATGCTAATTCTAATCCTTCTGCTTTTGAATCTCTTGCACCATCTTGTATGAAGCCAAGCTCAAACTACTTGTTTGGTTTTGTTCATTTTCGTCAACAAAAAGATCCATCTATACCCAGGGGTTATTTTCAAAAGGTTGTTTTTTATACAAATAAATTAGTTTCCATTTAATGGATTTTTCAAAATTATTTTTTGGAATAGAATAAAAACATGTAAATTTAAAGTAAAAAGTCTTTTTTAGAACTTTAATTTTTTTTTTTCAAATTAAAAGTTTTTAGCAATTTTTTTTTAAGAAGGCAATTATTATTAAAAAAATAGTTGAAAACGATTTTAAATATCATCTTTATTTTTTAGAGTGTGGTGCTTTTAACCGCTCTTCCATTATTTAGTCTATTTGCACATATTGTTGACAATATTGCCTATAATTATTTTGAATCTGGTGAAATTGTTATTGAAAAAGGTTAGAAATTTTTTTTTTTCGTCAATTTTTTACAAAGAAAAAACTTAAAGTATACTTTAATTTTTTATCGAAGATTACAATAGTTAGCACGTTTTTTAGCTTGTAAACATATTGATCAATGGCCGCGTCCTATGCCTGGTGATACATTGAATATGCCTTTATTAAATTGTTCCATTTTATGTCGAATACCTTCTCGTAATGATGTCCTACAACAGCAAATTTTTTTTGAAAGTCGCACAGTACTTTTTTGTTTTTTTTGAGTAGGAAAGCTTTATTTATTATTAAGACTGCTTATTGTTCTAAAATGAATTATTATTAATATACAATGTTGGCCATAAGCTTTAAACATGTAACTTTTAAGCAATTAGAAAAACTTTTTCCTATAAAATAAACATTTTTGGATGGAAAGAATTTGACAAAATGTCATTTTAAATTTATTTATCTAATTGTTTTATAAATAAATTAAACTTGTAGGTTTCAAATTTACCTCTTAATCTCCAGTCAATACCATCCAGTCCGGCGATAATGCAAGAAACCTACATTTATGAGTAAGTTATTTGATTAATATGGCTAAAAAAATAATTTAATTTTTAGCAGTACAAAAGGTATTTTAATACATCTTCACCATCTTTGGGAATTAATATTACTTGGAGAGGTAAGAATTATTAAATGTTTGAAATTTTACAATTTTTGCAGAAAATATTATAGCTAGTTTTAGCAATTTTACAAACAGTTTCAATTGCAAATTTTTTAGCCGATTTTAATAATGGCATCGACCCCTGCACAATGTTCCCAATTAGTACAGTCTTTAGTTTCCTTAATTTGGCCGCTACATTATTGCAATAACTATCGACCTTACTTTACAATTCATGATATTGACTTTAATGAAATTGCTTCAAAGCAAACCCCGTATGAATTTTCTTATTTCCATTTATAACTATTACATACGTATATAAAATAATATAAGATATAATTGTATAGTGACAATAATAACGGCTATTTAAAGGATTGATTTTTTTGTTAAAGCCATATTTTATGTGCTTTTTTAAATGTTTTTTTTCTTTAAATTTAGACCTAATGTTCTGATAGGCGTGACCAATCCATTTTTTGCTAAGACATTAAATCATTGGCCTAACATCTTACGAATTGATGAGTTTGGATGTTCTGAACAAGAATATTTAACAAAGCCTTATAAAAGTTTACAGTAGGTTTTTTTAATTGAAGCGATGAGAAAAATTGAAATATTTAATTTATGTTTTTTTTCCAATGGACATTGTTATAAATAGTGTATCTTTTTATTATAAGCTTTTATAAATTTAATTTTGGGAGAGTTTAAAATTATTCATTTATGAATAAATTGCTTTTAGAAAAACAATTTATTATGCTTTTTTTAGAAAAGTAATCAATGGAAAGAAAGTAGAGTCTAAACCAGGTTTCTATTCGCAACACAAACCTTTCCTTAATCAAAACAAAATTTTGTTGAAAAAACTATTGAAAGTTGGAAATCGACCGGATACAGTACAAAATGCTATCTTAAGGAAGCATTTCTTAGAGCTGACGCAGAACTTTATGATGCCTTTAGAGAGGTAGTTTCTGTTTATTATGTTAGTTGTCTTTAAAGTTTTTACTAGTCTATTTTTTTAAATTTAACAAGTTAAAGAAAAAAGTACGTTGTATTTAAATGATAAATTTTCTTGACATTAAAATATAGGCATATCTTATCGTTAATGCCATTGCAAAAGCAGATCAGTCCTTTCAAAGCATTGCCTCCCCTCAAGCCTTTCCGGTTGGATGATTTTTTATGTGCTATGAATCAAATGGTCCCTATCCCAGCTTGTGAAGTCAAAGGAGATTGGCGCGGTACGTACATATTTATCTTTATAGTATGTAAATATGTATATGAAATATGTATTATTTTCGTGATAAATTAAGAAATTCTAGGCCTTTACAAACAATTCATTTCAAATTCACCAAACTTTAAAGGATGGCTAGCGCAAAGACTCGAGGTATGTTATAATTTACTATTTCCCAAAAAGTGTTTAATATTTTAAATCTAGGTGAAACGAAAGATTTTCATTTATGACAAAATAATATTAAATGCTATATTAAAAGAATAGCATTTTCAAAATCTCTTGTACCTAATCGATTTTTGAGTTTATAATTTAGGACGTCAATAGCCGGTTAAAAAATACGCATTCTGAAATGCTTTCAACAGTTAATTTAAATGTCGAAAACTTGGCTAATTGTGGTCAAGTTGAAATTGTTGATATTGTACTCCGGCTTAAGGATCGCTTAGCAGAATTAGACGTTGGAAAGACAAGTGAACGCAATAAAATACACGCACAGCTAAACAATATTTTACAGTCTATCGATGATGACCTTAAGTCTATTTTACTTTCTAGTGAAGCGCTTCGGGATGTTTTTAATATCATGTGATTATCTTCAAACTTGTACATAAAATTACGAGCATAAAATTTTTTTTTACTAAAAAATGATAAAATTAATATAATTTTATTATGACTAATAAATAGTCTTATTAACTACAACGTTCATACAACGATGAATGTTGCTTATAATTTATCTATAATAGGGAGCATAGAAAATTACACTGACAACGATGTTACATTAACATCAATTAACTAAAAATAACTTAAAAATTAGATCCATGATCTTTAACATAGGCTTTTTCAGCACAAATTAATATTATAATAAAATTTTACTGGCCATACAGTCTCGCATATTTATGGCTAGTAGCAGGGCCATTCCAGCGTGAAGTTGCACCGCGTGGCTGTTGAGGGCGCGTCATTGCGCGCAGGTAAGCGGTACGCTGACTTTGTTGCACTGCTGGTGAAATAAAAAACCCGCTATTCACTGAATTGTACATAGTAGCAGGCATAGATGTATTTTGCAGTCGAATAGCGGCCAAACGCTGTATATACTGCGATGCAAGCTCCGCATTACGATCTTCTTTGCGTTGGGCCAAAGCAACATAGATCGACTTTGAACAAAGAACTTTTGCGCTAAGAACAAATTAGTTAAGGAGATTTTGTAGAATACTTTATTAATCCTATGCATTTTCTTAATAATTTGAATGCAATTTGTGGCGTCAGATTACTATTTAAAAACGACATAAAAATGCTCAACTTACTTCATTTCAACAATTGCTTTTGTAGCGTCTTCCAGCTTGTCAAAGGAAACAAAGCCAAAACCTTTCGAATAACCGCTTGAATCGCGCATAATCTAAGGTGAAAAATTTACAAGTAAATAAAACTCAATAAAAAAGAATAAAGTAATTAAAAGATTACAACGACAAAAATTCTTCCAAAATTTTCATATAAAAATTCATTGTAAACTTTCTGCTAATTAAACACAAAAGTATATTAAAAAGTTTCTTTTTTAAAAATGCGTAAGAAAAAACCTTAGTACTAATAACTTTTCCGAAGTTTTCAAAAGATTTACGAAGGGTTTCATCACTAACTTCATCCTCTAAATTTTTAACATACAAATTGATGCCCTGATAGCGCTTAAGACGATCTATTTTCAATTGGTCATATTTACGTTTAAGTTCTGCTTGACGTTCAGCCTTTTTTTGAGCACGGCAGACAGTTAACTTACAGTTTGTATTTGGCAATTCATAATCATTCATCTCATCAACTGCCGCTTTTGCATCTTCCACGTTTGTAAATGAAACAAATCCAAATCCTCTTGATTTACTTTCCGCGTCACGCATAACAATGCAACTTGAAATCAAACCAAACTTTGAAAAAAGAGCATTTAATTTTTCGGTGTTTAATTCATCTTTAAAATTTTTCACGTAGATATTTGTAAATTGTTGAGCGGTCTCACCAAATTCACGTATGCGCACAGCTCGAGGTTGGAATTTTCCAACATAACTGAAAATTCTTATTCAATACAAAAAAATTTAAAAAAGATAAAAATTGACTTTTAATTGGTCTTTAATTTAAATTGTATTTATTCAAGATACCACATGTAATTATTTTTGATAAGCATATTTAAAAATTTCAATTAATAAAATGACTCACACTTTTTTCCCCTCCAGTAACATTCCATTCACTTTCTCAATAGCTTTCATAGCTGCGTCTTCAGTTTCAAAGTGAATAAAACCATAACATTTGCTATTACCTTCAATATCGCATGTGACCTTACAACTAAGAATATTTCCAAACATAGAAAAGGTATCGTAAATAGCTTTAGTATCTATGTCTTTGTGTAAATTTTTAATAAAAATATTTCCAGCACCAGAACGACGAATAGACGGATCGCGCTGTGACCACATAATTCGAATGTGCTTGCCCATTATTATATCAAAATTCATTGTAGCCAAAGCTCGGTCAGCTGAAATTATTTACCATATTAGCAAAGATTACAATTTCTTTAGTACTAATCTAATAACTTTTTATTTTTAATAACTCTAGCTATAAAATTAAAAAAAACTAAAGAGTGAAATTATAATAAAAAGCTTAATTTTACTTTTAGCCTATTTAAGAAAAAACAAAATACCATCAGCTAATTGTTGAAAATTTACGTAAGCATAGCCCAACGAACGACGCGTAATTGCGTCACGACAGACACGAATAGAGAAAACTGGTCCAGCAGTACTAAACTTTTCAAATAACATGGCCTCCGTGACTTCCGGAGACAAATCTCCAACGTAAAGAGACGCCATCTGATAAGAGGGCGTAATAGCAGTGTTTGGAGCTGAGACAACAGCTTTTGACATTCCAGTATTAGTGACGGTAGTGGAAATAGTTCCGGGTTGTTGCATAACAGCTAAAAATTATTGCTTTGCTTCAAAAATGTTAAATATTACACAAAAATTTAAAAGAAAACATAGTAAAAATATGACTTTTACATCCTATCAACTTAAAGAACATCTTTTCTTACCAAAATCAATTTAACTTTGTTTCACAATTTTGAAGCATTTTTTTGACATTCAATTAAATTTTTTTTAAATATAATAATTTGATCAAAAAAATTTAAAATACAAAATTTATTTAGAAATCACAACCTCAATCAAAGCTTGTCAGGACGTACACGGAAATCAATGAGAGCAATGCAAACATTTTCCGGGTTAGAACAATAAATTACCATAGCTCTAAACCAAAAACAAAAGTATTCGTTCTAAAACATAAAAAGGGCAAAATAAACTTGATCCACAAAAAAATTTTTCAGGTGATTCATAGAAATAGAAGCCCAAGCAATTTTCGACAATTTTTGTAAAATTATTGGACGTATACCTTTGAAGCAGTATGTATTTACATATATTTTTCAATTATTTACTTAAATAATAGAATAATAAAAAATATTTCTTGAAATTTTAAACCTGGGACAATAATGCAAATGTTTTTATAATCCATCCTTTGGTAAGCGTATAATTATCAACCTTATGGCACGCTAACATTTACATTCTTTATCTTAATTGTACCAAACGTCAGAAACGTTTCAATGATTTTTTAGACAAGAAAAAAATCTAACTTAAAGTTTAATCTTTTCCCCTCTAAAGCGTTATACTATTTACTAATTATTCACTTAGAACGGTCAAACTCTTATTTAAAATGTTTCTAAGTTATGCAAGAATTTTTCTAAGTTTTTATTTAATTTTTTTAATTCATATCTCAAAATGGATATTAAACCTTAAAAAAATTTAATGTACAGCGTATAATTTTACTTATTATCAAACTTTAAGGTTGTATGAAAAATAGGAAGTTGAAATTTAAATTTAAAAAAGTAAACTAATTAATGATGTTATTAAAGAGATATTATCAATTCGTACTAAATTGTAAATTCAATTTTTAGTTAATTTAAGTATAATATTTGCAATATTTATTTTACTTTTAAAATGGTCAAGTAATTTTGTTACATTAAGATTTATTCTAATCAACATAAAAAAGTAATAAATAAAGCATTAATAAAATAAGCGTAATAAATAAGCTAAACAAAAAATTCTAATTTCTTTACTTTATTTAGAAGACAATACACTTTATTTGATAAAGTGACTTATCAAATGTAGTTAGATTTAGTTCAAAATTGGCATACTTTGTTGTGTTCACTTATTTTAACTATTGAAATCAAAAACGTTATTTAAATGATATTATATTTTAATTAAAAAAAAAGATATTTTTACACCTTTGCCTTAATATTGAAGGGAGTCCCAAACTCGTTGGAATCTTTTCTTCTGAACGAAGTACATTCAGAAGTTTTTACAGTGGTTTTTTAAAATCTTTCATTAAGTGAAATTCGAATAGCTTTATAAGTTCCCGAGTGTAAAACTTTAGAATGCGTATTTATTTTACATCAACTGTTCAATAATTTTTTTACAAAATTTGTAATTTGTTTCTAATTTCCTTGGAAAACATAAAAATTTGCATTACTACATTTTTTTTTATCTCAAAAGAATGAACAGCTGATCGTCCAAGTGTAAATACAGAAAAATCGATAATTAAAGACAACTTATACACATATATATACGCTGCAAAAAAATAACAAAAGACTAAAGTGGATGCTAGAAAAAAGAAAGAGGAAAATTGTTGTTTTTGCATGTGATGTATTTACTTTTTTTTAGCTTTGTTATTTTTGTTGTGCATTTAATAATTTTGCAGTATTTTTTTTTTAAAACGGTTGCCCATTTTAGAGTTTTTTTGTAGTTTAATTAAAGTTAGGTATTTTTCATCAAAGTTTTTTTTATTATAACAATTTAATTAATATTCAAAAATACGCTAGTTATTGATTAATTCTTTTTCTTTTTGGTAAAATTGCGATAATTAACCTATTATATATTTGCTTGATATCATAACATTTTCCTATTTTAAGATTTAAAATCGAAATTGCTTTTTCGTATGCTTTAAATTTTGTAATTTTGAAATCTGGAATTTAGCAAATATGATTTAAGTTTAACATATATAATACTTGGCTTGTTATAAATTAATTTTTTTTTTAACTATTTATGATTATTTTTTATATAGATTTTGTTTAGCAAATTATGAACGTGATGAAAATAAAAGCAATAAATTAATGAAATTTTTGCCTAATAAAAAATGAGTTCTCCGCGAATCAAAAAGATCGGCTATAAGATCGATGGTGATCGCATTTTAAACGATTATGATGATTTTCCTAGGTAAGAATTTAGCTTTATACGTTTTTCCAAAATTTTTTTTTGAAAGTAAGTTTAATGTCTTGGGATAAAAAAAGACGTTTGTTAAGAAGTTTGTTTGTTTTTTTTTTTACAACGTAAAGATAATTTATTTAAAAAAACAATTTATATATTTTTTAATTTAATAAATTAGCTGTCTATTTAATTGTTTATTTGTAGAGTTAAAAGCCGAAGGTTAGATCTTGAAAACTGCCATTTTGTCGACCTTGTTTCGATAACATTACGTCTTGACACTCCAGCTGTTCTTTACTATATTCGAGTCGGCAAATTTTGTCATCAACGAGTGAATAGAATTCGATTAAAAAATAATAATGGAGTTTTACTATTTGATATTAAGGTTACTAATTTCATTGTATTTGAATAAAATGTGTTGATTTTTTTTTTTAAATTTTATAATTTTTTTTATTAACTAAATATATATATAAATTTAAATAAAAAAATTGTTGTAAGGTTTTGTCGAATGATAGTGTCCCGAAAGAATACAAACTTTTACGCACTCATGACGGTGAAGATATTGTTTCTTATGAGCTCTATTTTGGTTTGTTTACTTTTATTCAGCTTTTTTCAGAATGAATTAAAGAAAAACTTAATTTGTTTTAGAAGATATATAGAACATAAATCTGTAGTAAAGTCTATATCGTCGAAAATTAATTCTTTATAAACGTTAAGAGAAAGTGTTTTATTAACATTGAGAGAATATATTATTTGTATCTATAATTATTTTAACATAAATTCTGTTTTGACTGATTCCAAATTTTGTTAATAATTTATAATATCTAATTTTTTTTGTCGAAAATTTTGAATTCAAAATTGATTTCAACAAATAAAAATGTGTGTCTAGAGTATAAGAAACGAGTGGACGTGTGGAGTGGCATGTCGACGATCATTTCGTTCGATGCCGTCGATTTGGAGTTTTTCGGCATCGACGATAGCGAAGTGATTCGGCCGGCACAGGAAAGACTGAGATTGGTTGGGTTTTCTTTCCATTCTCTCTAGAGCAGTCCACAATAAAGTCAACTCTATATATATTTTTTATCAAACGTGTTTTTAAAATAGTTTTGTTTAAAAAGAATGCTTTTAATTATTTTTTATAGTTTTTTACATTTTGAAAACCAGTTTTGTATTTTTTAAAACTAATGAATTTTTTAGTTTAATTTTTAATTTAAAAAACGATTGAAAAGATATACATTTTTGTACGTTAGAAAAGAGAAGTTAAGTTTTCAGGAACTTTTAACTTTTAGTGAGTGTAGAAGTATAAGTTAAATATTTTTTTTTCAGACTGAAATTGTTTAAGCGCCAATGTTTATGCTTTTTTTGCAATTTAATTCGAAGTTTTAGAGTCGTGAACGGTGGGCTTGGGATTTATGCTTTTCCCATTTGATTCATTTTGGACATGCAGATATTGTCAGTGTTTTGGAGCGTCGAATGGGTATTCATCATATTCATCCGATTATCGACTTGCTTTGTCGCTTACTTTATTTTAAAACAGATTATCCTGCAATCGAAAATGTTATGAAGAGAGCAGCAAAATGTTTGTTTATTTAAAGTTTTATTATATAGGTTGTATGTATCTAATTTTTTAATTTAATGTTTGTCAGTTTTATTTAAACAACGATTATTAAATATTTATTACTTATATACAAATTTTCTATTTGCTGTTAGAGAAGTTCGTCTTTTTTAAGATTTTTATTATATTCGAAGTAAATAGTTATATTTTTAGTCTATATATGTAATTCTAATGCTTTTGTTGATGTTAAAAAGTATTGGCTATTATCTTTTTTTTTGCTATCTTTGTTATGAATTAATGTAATAAACTATTTATTGAATTTATGTATTTTAGGCAGTGAGTTTAATGAATATACTAGAACTTTGGGTGAACGAATTGTATGGAGTCGGTACTTTAACTCAGCCATGCTAGTTCCTTCAGAGCGCATTAATCCTCAAATGTGTATCGATGAAAAAAATCATGTTTTTTTTTTGCTATATTATAAAATGTTAAATCAAACAGTTTTCTTTTGCGAGTTTATAATATAAATTTTTCTTTATTTATTAAAATTACTTTAGCTGGTCTATTTATTTGGTGGTGCAAGTCGAGCATCAAATCGAAATGATCGCGTTTTGGATGATTTTTGGTGTTTTAATATTTCCACTAAAAAATGGAAAAGTATTTCGGCGAGCACGTCTATTCAGGATGGGCCTTGTGGAAGAACGTAAGGGATTTTTATGCAACAAATTTAAAAACTGATAACAAAGAAAGGAGTTGATTCTTCAATCAGAAATTTATGTAAAGTTAAGATCTGTTTTTACTAGTTTTATTTATAGAAAAGCAACAATGTTTTTGGATACTGAAAAAGGTGCTATATATATTTGTGGCGGTTCCGGTCAGAATTTTAAAGTTTTGGATGATCTTTATCAATATAATATTGTGCAAAGTTCTTGGAAGAAAATCACAAATAGGATTTGTAGCAAGTAAGAAAAAAAAACCTTACTATTTAAACAAAGCTAAAAAATTTCTTATACATTTTTTTATTTTTGATTAATATTTGAATTTTTTGTAAAACATAAAAATTTTTTTAGTAGCTGTGACTTAATTCATACTTATGCTTTCTGCTCAAGCAAAAATGTGGGATTTTCGATTTATTGTTTTCCTTGGAATCAATCACCTCATTTCAAACATTTTAAACTGAATTCTGTTAAATTAAAACTCGATAAAAGCATTTTTACTTTCAATATTCATACTCACGAGCGGCGATGTCTTTTACTTGATGAAACGGGTATTTTTTTGATTAAAAAATATTATTAAATCACCGATACTATCATTTTTTAACAAATTTAATTTTTTCATCAATTGTTCTTGTTGATGAATTATATTGCTTGATATACCAAATTTATTGTATAAGATTTTAACCTTGACATTGTGTTTTTCGTTTTAGGTTTAACTTATTCTTATGCTGCATTTAATCCTAAGAGCAATTCATTTTATTTAATTGGCAAAGAATCTTCTAATTCTATAAATTTGACATCTTGCTATAAATGTCTTTACGAATTTAGTTTAAAGGATGAAAAATGTTCATTTGTTTCTGATCTTCCGTTTACGGGTTTGTGTTTTTTATTTTAAACAAATAATTTTCTATTCTTTTAATTTTAAATATTTTAAAATAAATCCTTTATCTTTAAATTGAATTACTTTTATTTTTTTGTTTAGGTCGAATAAATTGTAGTGTTGATGAACAAAATGGTGACTTGTATGTGTGCGCATTTTCGGAGCCCTCTACTTCGCTTAGTGGTGTATGGAGTAATCAGTTCTGGAAATTTTGCGCTGATGAACGAAAATGGCTGTGTTGTGGACGACTTGAGATACCCGATACAACATCTCCTCCGACAACATCTCCATCAACAGTCCGTCAGTCAGCCAAATCTAAAAATTTATTTGATATTGAAATGACAAAAAAGATTAACAGTGATGTAGAAGATTTACCTCCTATGCCGCGCAGGGCGGCTGGATTTGCTTTTGATAGTAGTCAAAAGGTTTCGTAAATCTTTCTTCTTGCTATAAATAAAAATATTTTTTGTATTAAGATTTACATTTAAAATATGCTTTCTTATTTATTGCTTATAATTTTCTTAAATTTATTGATTTAGACTTTCTACATGTTTGGTGGGATATTGTCGAATGAAGTTACCCATACTCCATCACTTAATGAATTATACATAGGAAAAGTAAGCTTAAAAATACTTGAATTTTTGTAGTTTTATTAACAGATATATAAACACGTTAAGCTTTTTTTGCAATTTTTTTTAACAGCCACTAATGGCTGTCAGGTTGGTTTAAAAGTTTTTTTTGCTTTTGTCAATCTAGTGTTTCAATATAATGTATTTTCAGCTGGTAAGAGCAGACGTAGACGCTGTACTTCGTAAATGCATTTGGCATATTCGTACGAATTATTTTATTGAATCTTTATCTTTACAAGAAAATTGGCAATTAAAAGCAATTTCAATACTTAGACAGTTGAATGTGGATTTCCCAGAACCAAAATATCAAACACAGGTTTATTCCTTTTGTTTTTTTAAATTGGTAAACTTTGTTATTTTTTGGAAACTGGTTTTAATAATTTACATATGTTAACAACTTTTAAGTGCATTGGAAAGCTTGCTGACTTTAGGATTTTGTTTGCGTTATTGTATATATACCATTTCTTTATAATAGTAGAGCTTTGTATAATATTGTCGCATTTTTTATACAATTTTTTTAAATATTTCAGAATTTCGTATTTGCAATTATTTTTAATTGTTAACAACAAAGAAAATTTAGATTAGCCGACTTTCAAGTCTAATTTTTCGACGAGGTATTACAGCCATTGAAGAAAAAACTGAACGGGAAAGTCGGATGCACAAACTCTTTTCATTTTTATGTGCATTTTTCCCGAAATCCATTCAACCTCCTAAGGACAATTTGTTGAATATTGTAAATCAAATTGCATTTTCATCATCTGCTTCAACTTCATCATCATTGCTGCCATCTTCATTATCTAGTTCATTAGCTGGTACATCGCTATTGGGTTCGGGTCAATACGTATTGGAAACGTCAATATTGAATAATTGTAGCAGAAGTAGTAGTAGTCGACTTAATAACAGAAATACCAAAAAAAGACCTAGTTATTTTGATTGAGATATGCTTTCATTTTGTTTGCTTTTTTAAAATTAGTAATAGAGGATATGATTTTTTGTATAGAGTTAAGATATACAAATTCATTACATAAAATTTATTTTAGTAAATAAGGCTTAAGTAATTAAAAAATTCACTTGATTTAAGAAATATAAGTATATATTAAAAAAGATTTATACTTTATGTGTTTTTTTGTATTATGAATAATTTTTTTAATCAAATTTTTTAATGATGTAATGTTATTCACTTATTCCAAACTAACTAAAAAACTATTCTACAAAAAATTTTATTTGAGTTATAAGTATAAAAATGATAGATATTTTTTTTTGTTTTTTACTTTAAACTGATTTTGGAAGGATATAGCTAAGCTAAGTAAATTGTGAAATAATAGAAATATTTTTTATTAAAATTAAAGTAAATTTGAATCAATTATACTTAAAATTTCTAAAGATCTTTTAAGTAATATTAGAAACATTTAATTTTTTTTATAAAAAACATTCAACAAATTTTAAAATTCTAAAAAAATTTTTAGACTTGTTTTTAGCCAGATATTTTTTTTTCAATTAATAATTAATTTTTCCTATTTTAAATTTAATTGAATCAATATTTCTTTTTAGCTTCTTTCTAAATTTATTTTCAAATTTATAACAATTGAGTTTTTCTGAAATTTTGATGCCATTTAATGATTTACGGATATAATTTTTTTTTTACAATTTTGAGATAGCTTAATTTAAAGATTACAAAAATTTCTGTCTTTTTCTATGAATATAAACAAATTTAGCGAGTTTTATTTAGTTGCATACATTCAATCAGTTTTTAAGCTTAGTTTTGCCTTTTAATATTTTTATATTAAAAGCTAATTTT
>JANSTW010041583.1:0-14381 GCA_027564275.1 Diadocidia ferruginosa
GATTTAGATTTGATTTAGATTTGATTTAGATTTGATTTAGATTTGATTTAGATTTGATTTAGATTTGATTTAGATTTAATTTAGATTTGATTTAGATTTGATTTAGATTTGATTTAGATTTTATTTAGATTTGATTCAGATTTGATTCAGATTTGATTTTAAATAATTTTCAAATTTTTATAAAAATTTACGCCCCAAAATATCCCCCGATTTTCTTCTCCCACCGACACCTATGCCATTCTCTAAGTTATATAACATTGATAAATTATAGTTTATTTGACTATCACACAATTAAGTGGTAAATATTTCATTTTATTCTCGGGCCTATAAAGTCAATACCAATAAATTGATTCAATTTGTGCGGGGAAAAGATTAAATTGAATACACAGTCGACACACTCGTATTGAGAATTTATTTAACTAATAGGCATCGCGTGAAAAAAGAACAAGAAACTGTACATAGAGTGTCTTAAATCCATTAAGAAATTAGTGTGCGGTTTAATATTATGGAATACAATATTATACCTAGCTAGCTAGTGTGGTTCTGTATCAGCTACTTAAAGAAAAAGTTTATTCTTAAAATATTTATAGGCTTTGGTTTAGTACATAGACGCAATTTATTTGTATTTATATTTCAGTGTTATAAATTTTATGGAAATCTTAAGGTTTTTCTTAACTAATATTTTCACCAAGCTTAAATTTACCCAAAAATATGGCAATTTTTTCGGGGGGTTTTGTTTGTTTGTTTGTTGTTTTGCTTTTTTTTTTTCGCCGTCGTCGCGTTGTGAGATTATATTCATATATATAGCAGTACTGTTGTATAGGGTTTGTTTCCAAATAAACAAATTGGAATGAGGAAAATCCTTTATCGTATATATAATATGGTAATGGTGAATAAAATTGTAAATTCTTTGGATTTTCTTTTTTATGCTTTAAATGTTATGCAACAAAGCACTGTTAATATAAAACATACGACAATATGGTTTGTTTTATATACAAAATATTAAGAAATAGTTTAGACTTTCAAAGTTAGTTTTTTTTTTGCGCAGCTCTAACAAGAGCTACTTTACATAACTTATGTAAATATTTAGGTAAATAATATGAATACATAATATATTAAGTGACTTTACACGCAAAGTTTTATGTATAATTAATAATATAGGTTCATTCCAATAGGATGGTCACCTAAATCAAAGACACAGAAAATTTTTTAATATTTATATATTTTATGTCTTTTTCTATATAAAAATTACGAAAAAATTAAATTTTTCAAAAATTATAAATACATTTTGATCGAAAAGGAATATTTTTTTAAAGGAGAAAATATTTGTAAAAATTATATAATATAGATGTCAAATTTACCTGAGAAAAAAATTAATTTAAATAAATATTATATCGGAAACTTGAATTGAAAGAGAGAAAAAACACCTTATACGTTTATCTCTAGTGTGTCTTGTGCGCATTACGCAAGAATGATCCTTTAAACTAAAAAACTTATGTTGTTGCGTTTGAATAATTTAATTTTTGACTAAATTAAAGTGTATTAGCAATAAATTTTATTAAATATATAGCTCTTCTAATAGACATACATAAATATAATACGTCAAGAGTGGTGGTGGTGGTGGTGGTTGTCGTCACCGGAATCTCATTGTTTTTTTCATATATATAATATATTAAGTAGGGTAGTTTTAAAAAAAATTATTTATATACAATATAAAAGTATTGCGTTGATTTAAAAAACATATAATATATGAATTGATTATTTTGTCAAATAAATAATGAAAATTGTCAATTTAGTACAATTTAAATGATTTTTCTTTGGTAAAGTCTAGACATTTTGACAGTTTTATATAATATTGAAGTTGTAGACAATTAAATTTGCTTTATTTTTTAAAGACACTTTATTTATTATTTTTTTCTTTGGTTAAACCAAAGGAAATATTCCCTAAAAAACTGTTAATTTTATAAGTTTAGTTTTTTGGTTGAATAAAATGCAGTATAATTAATGAAAAATTGAAAAATGTAATTAAAAAAAATAATTAATTAGCTTCTGAGAAAACTTAAATAATTTTTTTTTTAAACAATCATAACATTAAAAAAAACGCTTTCTGAACACAGTTTCTTTTTTAAATAATTTATCACCCAGTATCAATCAAAATATTAATATTCCCACCAAAGTTTGGGCGCCATCTTTATGTGAAATAGTTGGACAACAGTAAATTAAATGTTATGTTAAATTAATTATTAAATTAAATTAATTTTAATTTTAAATCAAAGCGTTAATTTGTGATTTTTGTAAAAAAAACCTATCAAAATTTCCCTCAGTAAATATTTTAAAAAATAAATATTAATTTACGTGCGGCCATCTATCTGTCAATTTAGTAATTTTATTTTAAATCAGTCACTCGTTTAAGAGTGATTTATATGCGGCAAAATATAATGTTTGCTAAAAAATTTCTCATATACATACAATTATAACATAATAATATAAATAGTCCATAAAGACAGTGGGCAGTTAAGTAGACGATAAATTAGACACTTTTATAGATAATTTATTTATCTATATAACATGTATATGCTGCTGCTGCGGGGTCACAATTTTTAGTATGCTTTAACTCTACATAAAATAATGAAATTATAAATAAACTTTAATGGTGTGCTTCTACATATTATAAAAAACGAATCTTAATTTACAATCTTATATAAATTTATAAATATAGGGAAAAATCACGAATTTAAATCAATTATTAGCGCATATTTTATATATGCTAATGGTTTATATATAGCAAGTTTATATCTATAGAGCTATATATTATAACTTTGTATATAAAAATATATAGTAAGTTTCATATATATATGAATATTTTATAATATATTATATAAAATATTATTTAAATTTTATCTATTGTAATAATCATCGCATCTTGTATAAATAATAAAATTGTTTGTATTTCTTATATAACTCTATGAATATAGTAAATAATGTAGTCAAGTCATGTCTATCCTCCATCTAATAGATAACATAATATATCTAACATATAGAATATAGAAAATTGGATGGATGAAAAACAATTCACTTTATACTAATTAATTTATTCTGTGGATTCGTAGTTTTTCTTGTTAAAATGTCTTATATATAAAAGTAATATTTAGATTGACTTTTGCTATATAAATGTTTCAAAGAATTTTTGAATTATTTATTTATTTTAATAATATAAAAGATATCTCATTGTTTTGTTTAGAAAAAATTCTTGAAAAGTAATAAATTGAATAGAATAAGAAATAGATTTAACAATTATTATGTTCTATATAATATAAGCGGTTACTATAAAAGACATATTATGTCAATTGTCAACTGTCACTGCACTTGCCGTGATATTTGCACCTCAAAAGAATTGTTTTAGCACCAACTATTTTATATCCTATATAATTAACATATAAATAAAATCCTCACTTTGCAAGAAAAACCATTACAATCAAAATGGCGCATAAAATATAAATCAAAAATTGTAAAACATGGCCGCTATAAGTAACGCACATAAATCATAACGTGCGACTATATATATAAATTCAATATGGCGCGGTTAAGTCCCCATAGATTATAAATTAAACTGTCAAAAAAAAAGATTGGCTTTTTTACGAAATTTTAAGTTCTTAACATTTTTAGGATAATTCTTATATATATGGACCTAAGATTTTGCGCGCAGACTCTTTTCAAACTATGCAGAGTTTATTATGTCATTACAATAATTTTCGGAAAGTAATAAAAAAATTACGAAAAAAGTTCTTTAAATTTGAAATTTGTTTAAAACATAGAGATTTTTTTGTAACATATTATTAGAGACAAGTATTTCTACTAGATTTTTAAAATCTGTTCATTCAGTTTAAAGTTCGTCAAAATCTCATCAAAATCTGCTAGAATGTCAATGAAACTAGAATTATATCAACTTCTTTTTAAATATCTTTTATATTAAATCTAATAAAACAAAACTGCTAGAATCTCTTCAAAGTCTGCTAGAACCGCATTAAAAATAGGTTATTACCCTATCAACAATCTTCTATAGGATCTCATAAAAATATTCTAGAATCTCATCAAAATCTTTTTGATTCTCATTAAAAATCTGCTAAGGTCTTATAATATATCGAAAAAATCTATGAGAATCTCAAAAAAATCTGCTAGAATCTCCGGAAAAATATTTCTAGAAATCTAAAATATCATCAAAATCTGCTAGAATGTCATAAAAATCTACTAGAAATAAATCAAATCAACTCACTTTTAAATCTTTTATTTTAAGTATAATAAAAGAAACCTGCTAGAATCTCATAAAAAATAAGCTACTACATTTACTTTATCACATTCTGCTAAAATCTGCTAGAATCTAATCAAAATCTTTTAGAATATCATAAAAACATTGATAAAGCCTCATATTATATCGAAAAACCCTGCCATGTCTACAGAAGCTAACCAAAATCTGGTAGAATGTGAAAGAAATCTACTAAAATTAAGTCAACTTCTTTTAAAATATTTTATATGTAATTTAATAAAACAAATCTGCTGGACCCTCATGAAATTCTTCTAGAACCTTATAACAAAATAGACTAATACATTTAACCAATCACAATCTGCTAAAATCTTATAAACATCTGCTAGAATCTCATCAAAATCTTCTAGAATCTCATCAAAAATCTACTAGAATATTCTAAAACAATATTTCTAAAAGCTCATCAAAATCTGCTAGAATGTCATAAAAAATTATTCTAAAAGCTCATTAAAATCTGCTAGAATCTCCTAACAAATATTTCTAGAAGCTCATAAAAATCTGCTAAAATGTCATAAAGAATATTTAATCACAATCATATCATAAAAAATCTGCTAAAATATTATAATATTTCGAAAAATCTGCTAGAATCTCATCAAAATCTGCTATATAATATCTTAAAAATCTACTAAAATCACATCAAAGTCGGTTATAATTTATTAAATATTTGCTAGAATCTCATAAAAATGTGCCAGATTCTCATAAGAAAATTTAATAATACTTCGGAAAAATTAAAATATCTGCTAGAATCTCTAAAAAATCTACTAGTATCTCTTAAAAATCTACTAGTATTTTATAAAAATCTGCTAGAACTGCATCCAAATCTTCTTGAATCTCATAAAAAAAATTGCCAAAATCTTATATTTAAAAAAAAGGTAAAATAACATTAAAATTTTCTTAAAATCTCCTAATTTACCCTTAATTATTTTTGGAAGCTCATCAAAATCTGCTAACATTTCATAAAATTCTGCTAGAATCTCATAAAAAATCTGCTACAATCTTATAATATTGCAAACAAATTTAAATATCTACTAGAATTCCATCAAAATCGGTCACAATCCCATCAAAATCTGCTAAAAATTCATAAAAACACCTACTGGAATATAATTAAATCTGCTAGAATCTCATAAAAAATCTGCTATAATTTCATAAAAAATCTGCTACAATCTTATAATATTGCGGAAAATTTTATATATATGCTAGAATCCACTCAAAATCAGTTACATGATGGTGATGCCATTAAAAACTGCTAGAATTTCATAAAAACATCTACACGAATATAATTAAATCTACTACAATCTCATGAAAATCTGCAAGAATCACATACAAATCTGCTTAAATCTTATAATATTGCGGAAAAGTAAAAATATCTGCTAGAATCTCATCAAAGTCAGTTACAATCCCATCAAAATTTGCTAAAATTTCATAAAAACATCTACTAGAATATAATTATTTCTGCTAGAATCTCATGCAAAATCTGCTAGAATCTCAATAAAAAACAGCTGAAGTCTCACAGAAAAAGGAAAAAGAATTTCGCAGTATATAGAAACAAAATACCTTTTGACTGACTTAAAATATTTGATGATTTATTTTTGCGATCTTTCGATATTAATATAGAAAATTGCTTCAAAATCTGCAAAGTTACTCCAATTTAAAACAGTTATCTTATATTTTTACTATAATTTTTGTTTATTTATTCCATAAAGAAAAAACCCGATCTTCTAAATAAATACGGAAAGAAATCTCAAACAATAAAAAACCCATAAAATTAAAGAAAAAAAAATCAAACAACTATAAATGAAAATAAACAAACTTTATGGAAAATCGTTTCAAATTATCTACGCCAAATTAAAATTTATTATATAGGTAGTTTGCCGCGCGCAATATTTTATATATACCGCAAAAGCACGTCACATGAAAAAGAATGGAAAAATTATTATTTGTTTATGTAATATGCGTCTTTTCACTTATAGAAAATTCTTCGGGTTTTTTTTCCATCTTATTGTAACTCTTTTCTTTATACAAATACAAAAGCGAGTTTAATATTTTTGTTTGTGCTATTCGGTTTTTAGTTTGTATATTTAAAAAGAAAGAAAATAAATTTAAAACAATTAAACATAATAAGAGTATGGTAGAGTGGCGCCTATATAGTTATGAAAATAAATATAGAATTTTTTTTTTCTAATAAAAGAATTTTCTAAAAAAAATTGAATTTATAATTTTCGTATATAGTTAAACGTAATTTATCAACAAAATTATACGTTCAAGTGATCTTAAGTCGAACAATAATTACAAAAAAAAAACTTTAGCCAATTCTCAAAAAAAAGAAAAGATTTTTTAATTTAAAAAAAATTCACCACATTCATTTGCGAAACTAATTTTTTAAATTTTTTCGTTAATTAAAAAACCTCCTGAAATCGTCTCAACCGTATTATTCTATTTTTTTAAATTGATAAAAAAAAATTATAAATATTGGTGAAAATTATAGCAATGACAAAAACCCATTAGTTTGACAGATATAATATTCACCAAATTTTCTGTCATTAACTTGGTATTTCTATATTCTCAACAAATAACTATTGACGTCACTCAGTTAAGATGTATAGTAATTCTAAATTGTATGATCAAAGGGCTTTCCTCAGATTTTCTTAATTAAAATTAATTAAATTATTTATAAAATTATATAAAAAAGAACGCATGATAAACGACTAAAAAGTAATGAGAAAAAAATGGGAAAATTTATTTTCCCAAAAAAAATGTTTGTTAGTTTTTCCCACAATTTATTTTGAAACATAAATAAAAACAAAACCGATTTTTTTGCTTTCGTCCAGCCGGCAGCCAGTTGAAGTGTCTAGTCGCTATATTATTATCGTATATATGAAAAATATTATATTCATTTTTCCATAGCAAAGAAAATTCGGTATAGTTTTTCCGCGTATATGTATAGTTAGTAGAATAATATATTTGAGTGTTTGTTTATTGTATTTAAAGTGAAAATAAAAAAAAAAAGTATTTATATATAATACTATGTAATTAGATAAAACGAATATATAAATTATTCGTATGTATAATTATGTCAACACTTTGTTTGGCGGTAGCCTATATTATATACGATGTTGCGGCCACTTTGTATAATTTGAACATTTTTATTTATTTAAAGTAAAAAAGATTTTTTTTAAATATTTTTTAAAATATATTTTTAAATTTATCTGGTTATATTTAGCACATGCATGATTATATAGTATATAAGTAACATTTATTTCTGCTAATTTCTACTAATTTTAAATTAATTATGTTTTTATTACTAAATTACAATTTTTACTACGCTTTAACTACATATAAATAATTGTTTTAATTTTTCTTTATGGAAACTACGTAAGCAAAGATTGCACGAAAATGACATTAATTAGAATCTGTAACAATTTGACTTTTAAAAAAATTATTTCAAATAGAAAAACTAGACATTTAAAAAAAAAATAAAAAACCAAAACCTAACAGATTTCTCTATTTTATTGAACGTTTGTTTGATCTTTGTTATCTGCAAAATAACCATATTCCAGTGACAGTATTGCATGATATATTATTCGATCGATTGCGTCACAGTTTTTTAGGAATTCTAGAAATTTCTTAGTTGATTGTGAATTATGATCAATCGAATTAACAGAAATATTTCAAATGTAAGACTTTCTAATTACACGAAATATTTTTGGAACGCTCTAGTGGAGACATTTTTAAATGATTTATTTATAAGTTATAACAGAAACATCAAATGTAAGGAATTTTGATAATTTTTTATATAAAATTTATTGATTAAAGAAGATTTTAAAAACTGTATCTTAATTGTCAAATTTTCTCTTAATTTCTTTCAAAAAACTTCGTCACAATCTTTGCTTACCTATACCGCTCTATTACATTATAGCTTAGGACAACAAAAATAATTAATTAAAATTACCTTAATCCAGATCTTTAATCTTTTTTTTTTAGTAAGTACCCTTCTTCGTGCATTACTTTTTTTTGTTTTTGACTTGTATACAAAATAAAATGTGGAGTAATTAAAATTTCGAAATTAATTTAGAAAATACTTTAAACAGAAAATTTTTCATCAAATATAACTAAATTAAACTAAAGTCTGTTTTTTATTTAAAAAAAATATTATTTACAAATTATATATAAGTAATGGGGGGATAAATTATATTTTTAAAATTATATAACCAAAAAATCAAACAAAATTTCATTAAAACCAAAAAACCGAAAAAAACAACAAAATTATAAAAAAAAATATAAGAAAAAAGGATTTTGTCGTTTTTGACACTTACCTATCCAGTCTGGTAGTAACGAGCCCGCAAGAGATTCAGAATATCTCTTACCTGTAAGATAGAAAAGGAGAAATTAATTTTTGTTTAAAAATTTTTTTTTTTAATATTTGTATTGCTTTAGCGAATTTTAAAAAAATTATTGAAAATCGCTCTTTACCTGTATAAACTGTTATAAACGAATGATAAATAATAAAGCATTTTCGAAAATAATTGTAATAAAGATCTCTAGATCAAAAAACAAAAAAATTTGAAGAAATTATATTGCTTTAGCGAATTGTAAGTAAATCATTAAAATTTACGCTAACTATATACTTAACATTTATATTATTGCAATAGTGGAATTTAAAATAAAATAGTTATAGCGAATTCCAGATCCAACAAATAAGAAGAAATTAATTTAAGTTTTTAAAATATTTGTGTATTTAAATTGTATATTGCTGTAGCGAATTTTAAGTAAATCCTAAAATTTGCTCTGAGACCTGTGAACCAAACTCATTTTTTTATATAAATGGCAAATTTCTAATTTAACAAATTTTTATCAGGAAACTTTTAATATAAATAGAGATCCGCCAAGTTTTGATCAAGAATTTATGGCGAATAAAGCATTCTTTTGCCCAATTTGGCCTCTTAACTTATTTTCTTATTCTTCCCGTTTTAATAAATTAAAAATTTATTTCAATATATTTATGGTCAGTTATAAAAAATAAGAAAGGTCTTTAAAATAAATTGCATTAAAAAAAAATATTTACAACATATATAGGGACGAATATATTAAATATGGTTGAAGGAATGCTTCCATTATAGAGAAATTTGTTTAGATGTATTTTTTAAAACAAAAACGTAAAACATAATAAAAATTGCCTCATATCAAAAAAAACATGAAAAACTGCAAATTTTATTGAAATAAATAAATTTCTTTAGATATAAAAAGTGCGATATGCTGAGAACATTCCACATTTAAACCGGTTTTTCATGAAAAAACCTAGCAATCTTATTAAAACGTGATAATGGTTTAGCCCAAGACCCTAACCAGGTTGTAATGGTAAATTATTATTATTATTATATATTAAAAAAGTCCTATATAATATGCTTCCCTCCAGCAAAACTCTCCCGCTTCGTCTTTAATTTATAAAACAACATATATTATCCATATAATTATTTATTTACAATCCGGATTTCATTTTGCAGGCCATATTCTATATACAAAGATGCATTTCTTTTTTAAATTCATTGTTTTTCACATCGATTGTGTATAATATAGTAAGTCGCTTACGATGATCGTTTTTGCCATTTTTGCAAGTTGTTTTTCCTGTGCACTATAAATGTGAAGTTGTTTTTTCTGTTTGTAAATTTTGCACTCAACTGTCGCGGTATTCTTTGTTTTTAGACTTTTGACATCTTAATAATATTGAAGCGAACAACAATTTTTTATTAAGATCATTGACGATGTATTGTTTATATAAAAAAAATTGTTAAATAAATGAAAAATCGAAGGAGGAATTGCAAAGCGGTTGAGAGTTTTTTTCATTGTAAAGTTCATTGCATTGTTGATATAATAAATAGTGGAAAGTTTGTGCAAAAAGATAGAGAATAAATGATAAATGAACTTGTTTTTTTGATAAATAATTACAATTATTTTAAAAAATTGAAAAATTGTAGTGGCGTTTGCAAGATTTAAGAATTTTTTTTAAATTTCCTATATAATTTTTGTCTTTTGCTTGAGCGAATTTTAAATAAACTAAAAAATATGTTAAAGTTAGGATTGATTGAAAGAAACTTTTTTTTTGAGAAATTTCGACAAATTAATTAGCAATATTGTTTGTAATTTTTACTTGCTTGTCTGTATTGACTGTACACGATTTTAATTATTCACTAAAATTCGCTAAAGCAATGTACATATACTCATTTTTGTCTGCAATATTTTTATTATAATCATTAAAAGAAAAAGTACTATAACATATGAAAAAAAGTACAGATTGTAAAAATGTGATTGGTTATTGCACCAAGTCAATAAAATTCGCTATTGCAATATAAAAAATTATAATATAAAGTAAATTTGTTTTTAAAATAAAATTATAGTTACTAATTACTAAAAATTTTTTGTAAAAAGTTAACAATTTATTTTCTTCCTTTTTAATATTTTATTGTTCGAAATTTTAATTATTGATTAAAATTCGCTAAAACAATGTACAGAATCATTGGTGTTTTTAAAATTTATATTATAAGTCATACGTAGGGTAAAAACTATAAGATAATAAAAAAACACAAAATAAAAATGTTTTTATAAAAAAATTGATTTGATTAGTTTACACCAAATCAATAAAATTCGCGAAAGCAATACATACAACCAAACAATTTTTTATTTTAATTAATTTATTAATTATTTTAATATTTCAATAAATTTATAAATTGTAGGAATATTGTTTGTAAAATTAAATTGCTTCTTTTCTTATATTGTATGAAATTTAAAGTATTAATTAAAATTCGCTAAAGCAATGCATAGAATCAAATGTGTTTTGAGTATTTCTATTATATACTCATTAGAAATATAAGAACTAAGATATTCAAAAAAATATGCAGTAAAATTAAAAATGTCTAAATAAAAACTTGATTTGATTGCTTAACACTATAAATCTTTAAAATTCGCTAAAGCAATACATTATAGTAAATTTAACTATTTAATTTTATTTATTTTTTAAATTTTTCATACTTTATTCAGTTTGATGAACTAATAAATAAAAACTATATGTATTTTTTTTGCATCACACAGACACTATTAATAAACTTCCAATTTTTTTCGTATAAAGCGAAATTCTGACGTAAATAAAGCGCGCAGCATACGTGAAAATTTATATAATATGAAACATTTTATCTGAGAAATTTTTGTATCATATTAAAATATGTTTGTTGTATAGCAAGGTATTACAATATATGCGCGACTAATAAATTACAGCGGCAACATCCCTTGCTGAAATATTATAATATTGTTGTGAGCATAAACTAAAGCATATATTATATATATGTTGTTATAAATAGCTTTAGGTAGATATATAGACCCTGTAATATAACACTTGGTATATATAGAGCTTAATCTATTTATATATTTTAAAACATGGATTTATATGCATTTATAAAATATACATGAGCTGCTCTATACAGCTTATGTACACCATCATATGTAAATTAACTGATTTTTAGGCAAAAAATTGCCAAATCATATTTATGTTTCGGAAGGTAATGTTATAGGCGAAATCAATTAAATCTACATATAGGATCTTTTTTTTTTAAGATCTTAAAATGAATTGATTGAAACGCAAAGTTCAATTATCTTAATTATATATTCCCAATATATAAATTATTGTATGGGAGCCCCCTTTTAATTGGTCTATATAAATATAAAACTATGAGACTAAGGTAAGTCTAATTTACAATAGAATTATTAATGTTAACATTTATTAAAACAAATTAAATAAAGAAAATGAAATATACCTTTGTTTAAACAAAAAACAAATGGCTAACATTTTGTATGGGAGCCCTCTTGCACACTGTTAAATGTAATTTTCGTTTATATATCAATTAAAATGAAATAGAAAAAGACAACTTAACCATTTTATTTGGGAATTTTTTGAAAATTTAAGTTTTGAACTTATTTTATACGGCATATATTAAGATAATACAGCCGTTTAAATTTATTTTTATTAAATTTACCCTAAGAAAAATTAAAATTCATTAAAAATCAAACAAAAGTTTCAATATATTAACCGTATAGAGAACTTACGTTGACTCAAAACTACTTGTGTCAGTTTTCTGCTATAGCATCATCCGTTCAAAACATTATTTAGCATAATCTTTATCGCTAATTTCTTTATGAAATATTTATTAATAAATACGCCTCGCTTTTATCGCATCTCTATATAGATAATATTAGACCCGCGCGCGCGATATCAGATGCTTCGCATATACCAATTAAAATAAATATATTTATAATATCCTTATTTATTTATGGTTTTTACATATTTTATATCGCTGAACAAATTTCCACCGTATAGATAGATAAAACAACCTGAATGTGAAGAGAATAAGGCAGCAAAACGATATGCGAAAAAGCTCCCTGTATACTATATACTTCTTATATATAGATACGTCCCATATATACTTGGGGAATTTTCTTATACATTTTCTTATCTCGCAAAGTATATAACTTCTATATAGTATAGAGGATAGAATTATTCAACCTACAACATTATTCATGTAAATTATGTAAAATTAAGCTATAAATTATTGTATTAAGACTTGGCTGTACACCTGTTCTATTCATTATTATTTTTGTTGTGTAAAATAATGTATTTTGTATAATATATTTTATCAAAATTTTGTAATTTATATTTTACAATGTGTCTTTTTTCGTCTACTTTATTTTATGTATACATATGGAGTTTAGATATTGTTTCAAAGTTTGAGACATGCGTCACATTTGTGTAAATAGTGAACATGATGCATGAGCTTTTTTTAATTAGAATTTGTAAAATAAGGTTCACTGGTCTATATATTTATAAAGGATGAGATTCGTTTTTAAATTTGAAGTAAATTAAAAAACAACAATAAATATAAAATTAGTTTAATACAAAAATTTATGTGATAAAGAAGATTTGTGTTTTGTATGTAAAAGCTCACAAGTTTTCACAAACCGCCTACAGTTATGCAATGAAAATTTATAAAACTTAGTATCTATACAAATTATCATATACATAGGAAATCGGTTTATATTGATTCATCATCGTGTCCTTTACTTTAAAGCGAGGAAGCATATGCATAATTTTTCTATTTACTATGTATTATATTCATAAGTAAAGCTATTCTCAATTCCTGATTGAGTTTTAAAAAAATATATATAAGATGATTGATACACAATATTTGCGTATTGATAAAGCGAATTTTAAATCGAAATGCTAATTTATATATGAACTATATGTACACTTCATATAAAATTAGTAATTTTTTGTGACTTTTTTTAACATAAATAATCTTCTTATTGAATTGATCATTATCTTTTCAGAAAAAAAGTAAAACTCATACACATAATGGATAATATTCAAATTATTCCAATGGCATTCTTTCATTCACCAAAAAAAAAAAACGAAATCATCCCAACAAAACATAAATAATTAAATTTTTACAAAAAAAAACTATTTTTTTATTTAAATAATTTATTGGACCGGTTCGTTGTCATGAAACCATATTTATTATAGGTAGATATATACCTTGGTGTATAACAACCAAAAAAAATAATCTTATTCTCAAAAAGATTCATCTTATTCATCCGCGCGTAAGAAATATAAATAAATTTCTTGTTATTATAAAAAAATAAATCCAAAAAAAAACGTTACCAAAAGAAATATTTTTCCACATATAATGCAAACCTTCGAGATGAACATAAGATGAAAAAAAAACAGTATCTTTAAGAAACACATCTTATATGCAGAGAATATCAACCACACCATTTTTTTTTTGTATGTGTCTTTAATATGAATAAACATTTTAAAAAAATATTTTGTGTCAAAAATTTCTATTCGATTTTATCTTGAAACTTTTGTTGTTACTGCCACAGTGATATATTTCCATAAATACACATGGGGCAGCATATTATATTGTATATATGTTATATATAGTTAGCCTGACCATATTATAGATTTTCAGCAGGACAGTCCTGATTTTAGAGGTGTGTCCTGATGCCCTGCCTGATTTTC
>JANSTW010041594.1:0-14380 GCA_027564275.1 Diadocidia ferruginosa
TGTCCTATTCTGGACCTATTTTTAAGTTATCATTTCTTGAGCATTTCCATATAAAAAAATAGGACCAGAATAGGAACGAATTAGAACCACAATAGGAAATGCCAGAAAAAAATAGGACCACAATAGGGCACATGCAAGCCTTTTTTATTTTATTTATTATTACCACTTTTTTTAATAAAAACACATTTCGTTTTTTTTATTTAAATAACAAAAACTTAAATTAAACATATTCAAATTCATTTTCATAATAATAGTTTAGGAAGTATTTTATACTCAGCATTTTTTCAACTGGATAGTGATTTGCAGCGAAATAGGTCCAGAATAGGACGTTTCACGTTAATTCTAAAATCAAAAAACTGAAATATAGTGTAACTCATAGGTTATTACTATTTGGACTTAAGGTATTAAAAACAATTGAATTTAAGTACCTGGAAACATGTAAAAAAGAGATTAAATACAGATGAGTTCTCAGTTAAAAAGACGTGCTTTTTACTAGTAAAAGAAAAAATATTTTTTTACCGTTTTCATTTGGTTTATTGGGAATAACTTTGAAAAAATGTTTTTCTTAAAGCCTATGGTATGTAAAAGTGTTTCCAATAATAATCTTGGAAGGTTGTCGTAGTAAAATTTTGAGTAAAATAAATAACTAAATTTAACGATTTCAAAAAGTGACCGTTTCTGAAATTTGAATGACTCCAGCGACTATGTCTTTTAATTTTTTTTTCTTTTCTTTTGTGTTATTGGCAATATTATCATCTTTCAAAAAAGCCTAGCTTGGCATTTTAGGATGAGTATCTTCGATGATATGATAGATTAAGTATAGCAACCTCAGCAAAAGCCGAAAAATTGAAAAATCGGCTCTAAGTCAGTAGGGGTTCGAATAATCGTGTACCCATAGAACGATTTTTTATTCATCTAGGGTTCCCCTATAATCCCTTAAAATATTTGCGCGTATCCGCGGAATACCCTGTATATACATATAGAAAAAAGAGTGGACCCAAAACAGATCCCTGTGGCACTCCCATAACACTTTGAACACATTCAGATTTTTAGTAATTTATTTTGACAAATTGAAAACGATTTTCAAAATACGAAGCTATTATAAGTTCTCAATTTAGATACATTTTTTAAATCATTGATCCGCGAAGCATAGATTTAAAATTATAAAAACGTTAGGAAATTGTCGAGGGGTTAACCACTATTGGAAATCATGAGACAACCTTATGGAAATCATTGAAATTTGGAAATCAGTGGGACACTATTTAAAAAAATAAATAAAATGTAAGGCTTAAAAAATAGCAAAACTAAAAAATATTTAGATGAAATAGAACCTATATTCGTCTCGACATTAGTATAAGACTAATTTTGTTGAAAGTATAAAATTTCAGCAGCGTATATGATAACAATTTAGCAGATTCTGTTGAAATTTCAAAAGATTTAGATGCAATTTAATATAAATAGTTTTCAATTTGAATCTCATGGAATTCAAATGAAATTTCGGCACATGGTAATGAAAAACCAATTTGATTAAGATTTTACTGAGTTTCGTTTTTGTCAAATTGATTACTTTTAAGGAAGCATGCCAAACGAAAATAGTATTCGTCACTTTTACATATATGTATATATAATAATTAATAATATAAAGACAAGTAAAACCCACAAAAAAAAAATTCGGCAGTTCGGCATTTTTTGTTTGCGCGTCCCGCCGCATATTTATAAGAAAAATATTTCGTATTTGTTTTTAAATATTTTTTTTCTTGTGTCAGATGTTGATTTTAAATACGCGTGATAAGACTGCGATCGCCGCCGCATATATTTTTCGTATTTATTTAAAAAAAATAATTTACTTTTGTATACGCGGAGTGTTTTTTTTTATAGAATATAGATAAAAAATATGAAAAAAGATATTATTAGACGCACGGTTAATGCGGTATAAGAAAAGAAAATATGTTTCGTTCATAAAAATTATCTCCGATTCTTGTGAATTAAACAGAAAAAAAAACAACAAAAAAAGTTGAATGTGATCTAGTTATATTTATATTATACAAATAATAATTGTTGTAATAAATAATATATGCATAATAGCTACCACCTACCTACCTATATACAAAATAAAAAAAAACGTCATATTCTCAAATGTATAAATATCAGTTGTTACTTAAAATATAAAAGCTACAAATATATTTTATAATAAATAAAACGATATATTAAATAAATATTAAGTGCATCAATAAAATAAACTGGTGTGAAAATATTGTGATAAGAATTGATATTATACGGAAAATTATATACATTTATCTATAAAGAGTAGAAAACAAATAATTTTTTTTAGAATTTACCAGTGTTGTTATCGCGCACATATAGCTATAAATAATTAATAATTTATTAAAAGTCAATAAAAATATAGTTATATACAGAATTATAATATCTATATAATAATAATTTTATAAATATTTATTATAAGTTGTTCTACATAAATTATAAAAAATTTCCTACATAAAACGTCGTCATTTATTATAATTTTTGGATTCAAATTGCGGGCATAATTTACAACTGGATTTCTTCTAGTATAAAGCAAAAGAAATTATAAATTGGATTTACACAGCTACCAGTCTATCCACATTGTGTAACGGCTAAATCGCATAATATAATGTAAGTTGATCCAAAGAGTATAGTTTCTTGTACCTAGTTATATATAGGAAATCCCGCAAAATGCTTTCAAATTTTCTTGTCAAACTTACTGAAAGTATTTGATTTTTTTTACTTTCAATATAAGTGAATTCAAAGTAATAATAAAATTTATCAAAAATAACGTATTTCTAAATTCTAATTTATGTTTAAATTTTTTCATGTCGGTTGTTTATAGTGTTTCCAAATTACTCGAATTATTGAAAATCGAGTACTCGACGAGTAGTTTTTGAACTACCCGTGGGTACTCGCGAGTACTCGAAATTTTTTGAAATTTTAGTTATATTTAATTTTCTATAATCAAATCTAATAAAATATTATAAAAACAATTACACGCCGTAATGAAACCCATTTTTATTTCAATTTTATGTGAGACGTGCTTTTGTAAGATTTCTGAGAGCAAAGAAAAACGTCTAAAGAATTTTATATTTTTTCACATTTTGTCCAATTAAGCTTTTCTTTGAGCATCTGGACGAAAATCAAATGCCACTGAATCATTATCATAAATATTCAGTTAATCCTCATCTTCGCCGTTCAAATTTTTTTTCGTCTTCAGAGTCAGACAAAACATATTATTTTGATTTGATTGGCATATCTTGGAGTAAAAACTGCTACAACAGACAGATGGATGGCATGATTATAGAATATTTTACCATGATGCTGTCATAAGCAGAGACAATCCCATATCGATTAAAATTTACTCCAAATTCACTCTTAAAAAACGATTTCATTCAGAGGTGCAGCTTTTTATTATTGGGAACTATAGACTTTTTTATTTTCTATTAGTTGGAGTCATAGATATAGTTTACTATATCCATGATTGGAGTCATATATATTCAAATAAGATATCATATTCAAGTCTATAAATATATAGTTGACTTCAAAGATATTTTTTTAACATTGAAAATATTTCGAGTACTAAGTACTTGGCAGTAATGATCCGGGTACTCGTATACTCGGTAAATGCTATAATTTTCCGAGTATCCGAGTACCTGCGTACTCGGATTGGAAACACTACTTGTTTAGTAAAAATCATTGACGAATTTCGAACACATAATTTTAATAAATTTATCCAAAGAACAGAACATAGCAAGGCATCGATATAATCCGAAACACTGTCATATTTACCAAATATATATAATACTGAACAATAATGGCCCAAGGGCTGAACCCTGTGGTACACCAGATGATATGAACTTATGGATATATTCTGTTTGCAATAGTTGTTTGGGATCGGTTTATTATTAGAAATGATATTACAAGATTCACTGAGGTGCTTGAGAGTTTAAAGAGGTTTTCCAATTTAAACAATAGCTTATTATTATGATTAATCCTGTCAAAGGCCTTTGAAAAATCAAGGAAAAGAAGCAGCGACAAAAAAAACTTTATAAAAGCCTGCATATATACAAATCGATTATTTCAATTGAAAAAAAGTCTATTGTTAAATTTAGCCAAATCAGATTTTAATTAATTTCATATAAATTCAATTTTCATCAAAATTGGCTAATTTCTAATCAAGAATCATAAAGTTCCAAATAAACATCAATTTTTTATAAAATTTGATCAGAATTGATGGGATTGGATAAAGAAAATAATTTGAATGGAATTAAGTTCAATTTCGAGTCAAATTTGATTAAACTCGTTTAAAGTTTAAAAAATTGTATAATGTATAATGAAACTGGTGTTGAAAAATTGAAGCAATGATAAGGCGTATGAAGTGGAACTGCACATACTCTGCGAAAACCGAGCGCTGACATAGCGAGAGTGACGCTAGAATGGAACCCATAAGGTAAACGCAGACCTGGCGGACCCAAGGCTTCGTGGCGTCGAACATCGTTGCAGGAAGCCAAAGCTGTGGGAAAAAAAAAGATTTGCCAAAAAATAGAGTGAGATGGCAGACATTTTTGGATGCCCTATATGCTTCCACGTCTAGGAATAAAGGACAAGTTGATAATGAGATTTAAAATTTGTCTACACATTATTTTTAGTTTGATTGAATTCAATCAAATATATCATTAACAAGCAGTGGTGAAGGAACTCACCAGGTCGTGTATAGTCTGTAGAGATAAAAAAAACTTTAATACCCTTTATGAGGTTAAAATAGGCATCCTAAAAATTTTATCAAATTCTAAATAAACTAGTTGAGTAGTTTTATTCCAATTTTATTACCGATAAGATCGTATTCAAAGTAAAACGATCACAAAACCATGTTTATTAAATATTGTATATAAATAAAAAATGTATGGGAGCTCTCTTTTCCTCAAATTGAGTATTTTACTTTTTTTTTACCATTCATCATATTATACAATATTATCTTATTATTATTTTACTATTAGGCCATTTGGCGGTCTTCCATGCGCGTATAGCTTCTTATTTAATAAATTTCTTTTATAATTTTCTTTTAAACAATACAATAAGCTTTTTTTGCCATTTTTATATTTTGTGCTGATTTATAATGGTTTTTGTTTAAGAAATACATTTTTTTCTCATTTTTTTTTTACAAATGTTTTAAAAAAGTTCTTTTTTTAAAGTATACAGTGAAATGATGGATATTATGACGTTAGAAAAAACACTTTTTTTGTTTCTCCTATATAGATAATTATATTGTGTTATCTTACAATATTTATTATTCTATATATATTTAGGTATGTACGTTAATGTTTTGTCTTTTTAAAAAAGAATTAAAATATACATTTTTTTTTCGTTCACATTATCTTATCATCACAATTCCCGAGTTTATTATATTTACATGCGAGCGATAGAGTATACAAACGTATAAAGATAATAATATTTTTTTTGTGTTCATTTCGCAATTTAGATTGGCGATATAATAATATAGGTTCAATAAATATTTAGATGGGTTTTTTTCTATTTGGTTTGGTGGAATTCCTTTTGTTTCCGCTATATGCGCCTATCAGCCTATTTTTGCGTGTCTATGAGATAAGATTTTTTTTTATATGTATATATAATAGAGATTTCTTAAAAAAAAAACGCTAAATTATAAGGCTCTCATGGATAATAAATAGCAATCATCAAATAAAGAAGTCTTATTTGCCATTATAAGATTTTCTAGCAATTGCTACTTTTTGAATCTGAGAAAAATCAAATTGAACAAAAAAAATGGATAGATTTAATTTAAAATTTAATAGATTTTGATGATAAAACATCTAATTAATTTTCGTTACGAGTCTTGGTATATGTTACAAATCTCTCTAATTTCCTTTTTGCATGTAAAAAATTTCTGTTCTAAATGTCGGTTCTAAAATCTCTATTAGAAAAAAAAAACATAAACGTCGGTTCTAACTAAACACAGATGTTAAACCAACAAATACAATAAGCTGTTAAATTGACAATTGCACTGTAGTCTGACAAATAGAGTCGATCATTGTCAACGAATTAGAAATATACATCGAAGAAACACAATTTTATTGAACAAGAAAAAATAGTAATAATAAAGCATAGACCTATAATAGTTAATACCATAGAATAAAAAATATATAGAATGTACTACAAGGCTGTTTTACCGCTGCATTTTTTTTCGTCGTAGCAACCAACATAGACTATAGAGACGAAACAATATGTAGAAGCTTTTTAAAGCTATCATTTTCTTGTGTCGATATGTCTCTCTATAAATGGTTTTTGGTTAATACATCCATGTAATAAAGTTTTAGTTCAAAAAGCGTTTTTATAAAGGTTAACTATTTTTTGCAAACCCTGCAGCTTCGTTAAATTCAACTTTAAAATAAACTTTCTTTTATTATCATTTCGATGAACATTTTTACAATCGCTTAATTCATATAATTATCTTTAATTATTTATGTTTCTCAGAAATTTACTATCTTTTCTCATATTTCATTTATTTTAATTATTTTCTATAAAAAAGCAGATTAACAAAAAAAAAATTATCGCATTTCCATTTAAAATCGTTGCTCTATATATACTAAATATTGTCATATATACATATATAGTTAATTGTGCTTAGCCGTCGAATTCCATAGGCGAGATTTTGTTTGGGAATTTTTCTTATCTGCACACGTTAATGATTTCAAATGTGCCGCATCAACGATATCTCTGAAAGAGAATTTTTTTTTGGCCACATTTCTTGGAATATTTGATAATTTTACACATACTTAAATTCATCGTAACTTTGTGTGCTAGTGACGGCCCTTAACTTTGCACTGTTACGCAGTGAATACAATTCTTGTTGTCTGCAGTTTTCATAGCACAACTCTTGCAATCGCAAAATGTCACTTTCGGTTATTGTATTTCGCGTCAAACCAATTAATTTGTGGTCTTCTTTGGACATATTGTTTGTTTTGTTAGAAAATTTTTGGTAGCAAGATCTTTTTGATTTCACAATTTGTTGTTTAATCGATAGTAACAATGGTAACTATGATTTGTTTTATATGGAAAATATATATTTCGAACAATTGGTTGTGAAAAACCATATAATAATACACAGTTTTCTATATATATCCATATGAAAAACTATAAACTTTCGTGTTAAACTATCTAATCTATATAGTATTTGCTTTGTCGCAACAACACAGCATCATTATCATCATCAACATGGCTATATATAGAAAGGAGTTTAAATATTTTGCCAACGAACATATTGCATGCGAGAAAAGTTATACGGAAAACATTTGTTGACAAAGTTTATATTATTGTTTTTTTATATACTAAATTTACAGTTAAGCTTTATTTAAAAATATAAATGTCTCCTAGATTGTATAAGTCAAATCAAACAAGACGGCTCAATTTATACAAAATACTTATGTTCATTCTGCAAACAACGTCACTTATATTTCGGTCATGACAAAAATATTTCTTCTCTTTTTAATACATTAATATTTTCTGTTCTGCTTCTTTGAGTTACACACAAACTTTAGCTTTTCTACTATATGCGAGATAGACAAAATTCCAGTTGTCATGTGGTATTGCACGAGAAAAGTAGATAATTTTTGAAATTTTCTAGTGGATTTAGATTAGATTTATTAAAAATTTTTACACATGTTAACATTATTCATGTATTATGTATAATTACACAAAACATTTTTGTTACGTCCACAAATTCCAGTTGTCGTACATGGTTAATGTCCCTTAGAAGTTCTTGGATTGTGTTTTTCGTGACAAAGATACTCTACTCACAGAGATATATATATAAAAATCGCTCAAATCGACGAAACATGGATTACTTTTTTACATTTTTTAAAGCAAGCATTCGGTCTAATTCTAAGCCAATTTGTTAAGTCACTTGACTTCAAAAAAGAATTTAATTTATGACTTCTGATTTTACAACGGCATGTTGTCAAAATCTATAAAATTCACTATAGTTTTTAACCATAAAACTATCAATAAAAGAAATTTTTGATCGCCGAAAAAAGCTACTCTCTGAAGACGCTTATATACTCAAATATATATATAATAGACCAAATTGTATTTATTATATAATACGCAAAGAATAAGCAATTTATTCTGCAATTTCTTTATAATAAGAGTTATTCATTCTCTATATTCTATAAAATATACATAAGATTTTATTTGTATGTTAAACTTTTTCGAAAATGTTCAAAATATAAATTTAAATTCTCCAAAGACATACCTACCTAGCTAACTGCAATGTTTAACATAAAGTCTGAATATATAAAAATCAATTGATAAAATTTACTTCGGTATTTTAAGTAAATTTTTGTGTGATTGTGTGCATAAGATAAAGCTCTTATAATGGACACATGTGATTTGATATTTAATTCCTTAATTCTTACAAGTTAACTTTTTAACACGACCATTCTTATTTCCCGATAATCAAAAATCTTACTAATTCTAAAAGAGGTTACAAGTCACCTCTCATTTATATAATTATACGACTTAACTTTAACTTTATCGACAAAAGTCAAAGCATACTCAACATTGCCTTTTTGATCTTATATATATTTCATTATTCTTAAAATGTCCTAAATAAACATCCTTTTAAAAAACTTGAAAACATTTATCGGATATACTTTTATTCTTTTAAGCAATGCGATCTTATAAAAAAACCTTTTATCATGATCATAAAATTATATAAAAACTATATATTTTAAGATCCCCAATAAATATTACTTATTTTTAAATTTATGCAAAAGATTATTCAAAAACAGCCACAAAGTGTCAAATGTATTTTTATTTAATATTTAATCTTAAAACTATATCCTCAAAAATCCTCAATAAACAACGGCTATAACATCAAAAATTAGCCGCTCTTAGAAATATTTATTTGATACTTTATTTCCTTAAACAAACAAAAACCTTTTTTTAAACATTTTTTAAATAATTTCAAGGTGGCCTTAAAGTCTGACCACCACAATTAAATGTTTTGTGTTTTGACGACGCATCTTGAATTACGGCGCCATGAACCGTACTAACTATTTTGTCCACGGATTTCATAACTACATAACTTTAAAATTAATTCGTTTTTTACTTTTTATTACAGGTCTATGTTAAGTGTAGCAGAGATGGCCACAGATAATGGCGGACTCACCATCGGTACCGTCGTCTTTGTCGCCGCCGCCGCCAGCACATCCAAGTAAAGAGAAAACTACCAACACATCACAAGAATCGCCAACAACAAACACTACAACGTCTTCCCCATCCGTCACCGCCCTTACATCCTGTGCATGTACACAAATAAGTATTAGACAATTATTTTATGAAATGAAGCAAAAATTTGCCACCGTGCCCGATGACATTGTAACAAAATATGTAAAAACAAATTGTCATAATCGTGACAGTTGTATAGACGCTTTAAAAAAAGAATCGGTAAATTATCCGGGATCGGTTCAGGCCTATCCTCAAGCATTACGTCAAAATAGTTGTAGCAAGAAAGGAGGAGTGGGAGGAGCAACTGCTGCTGCTACAGCAGCAATAATGCCAAATCAATCGTTATCTTGTTCATCGTCTGTGTCCACGTCAACATCATCTTTGACTTCGGCTTTAGTAAATAATGGCAACGGTAGTAGTACAAATAGTCCGACAATTGAAATGAAAACGTTAACAGACAATGAGAATAAGTTAAATAAAATCGATGAAAGTCGTGATACACATACAAGTGATAATAAAAAAATAACAAACTCTAATCCACACAATGAACAGTTTGAAACAAAACCAAAAGTACCACAACGACCAAATACATTAAACATAACAAATTATAATCGTCCAACGCGAACGGCACCGCCGCCACCCACAGCTGCTGCACAGACTCCACCGACACCACAACAAATTTCCATCCATCACATACAGACGCCCACCGAACCGACAACAGACTCGCTTAATGTATCATTAAATGTGACTGTGTCACCGGTTGCACCAGTCGGCCGTCCACCTGTTCGACCGCCCCGTCATACAAGTGCCCTGTCCGTACATCCAGAACCTGCATTTTCACGTTTCGATGGCAACAACGATTCTCCACGTAGTTACACATCTGTAAATTTTACACTCAGACAACCGGCCAACAATAAACCACAATCCCCAATTGAAATATCAACAGGGCCCAGTTTAAAGTATTCAAGTAGTTCATATGATGCCCGAATGGGCTACCAAAGTCGACTGGAGATAACGGTTGGTGGAAGTGGCAGCGGTGGTGGTGGCGGCGGCACGGTCAGTGCATCAAGAACACGTCCTAGAAGTTGTTATAATCCTGTGATTGCATCAAATTCAAATAGTTCAGAATTTACGGCAGCCCAAACAAATATGCGGGCCGGTGTTTCAATGCCAAATGTTACAAATAATTTTAATTCAATTACAGGTAAAACATTTTTTTTTAAATTTTTTTATTAGATTAGAGAAAACGTATGTATAAAGTTTTCTATTTTAAAAAAATTACGTAGTTTTTCCTCTTGAATCGAATGCTATTCGCAACAAGTCAAGTTCAAGAATTTATATAGCTAGAGCGAGAATGAAAAAAAAACTTTTACTGCACTGTGCTGTGATGGCAGTTATTATGTAAAATGGTCAGCACACCGCGGTGCACATACACATATGTGAAAAATACATAAATTTTCTATTTTTTTATATTTTTTTTTTTAATTTCATTAATTTCCATTTTACAACCCACTTAGCACACACACACACACAGAAGCAGCCAAAGAAGATTAACACTTTTTTCTGTTATTCTGGTTGCTGACGTCAAAAAAAAGAAAGAAAAAAATTTGAATTTTTTTAGTTCATCAATATTTTAAATCATTTTTTTAATATTTTTTGTGCTTGCATTTGAATGGCGAGGTATGTGTAGAGTAGTCGGGGAAATTATGTAGAATATGTGGACGGTTTGAAGTTGTTAAAAGGTATATGCATTATGTCATCCCTGCTTTCTACATACAATAATTTTTCTATTCAAATTAAATTGAAATTACAACAATTTCATCTTAGTAAGCTGAAGTGTAGAATTCCCCCCCCCCTTGAATCCTTTCCAAACTTTGTAGAAAAGTAGGGGTTCTCCCCTGAACAACGATTGTTCTTGGGAGTTTTCGACGCTCGGACCCCTTTAGGAGGGGGAGGTATTTAAAGTTTATAATTCAAATTCCACATATAAACAGAATGAAAAGATAGCTAAATAAAAAAAAAATGTAAACTTAAGGGGGAGGCACATCCCCTTTTAAAATGGGAGGGGCTTAACTTTAGCATGAAAAATATCGAAATAAACATTTATAGGTGTGTGATGTCAAATGAAAGGTCTTGACAAGAGCTACAACTTTCTAGGGTTTTAGAATGCAGGGAGTCCGGAGGCGGCAATCCATTATCTGTGCTTCTGTTAGAAAAATTTACACGTTTCATGCCTGCTCAGCAATTTAAGCAATATAATTCAGTTCGATTTAAACATTATTTTTGTCCATTTTCACCAGCTAACATTGTTCATCGACAAATTCTGTGCAAGCAACGTCTTTCGAAAGCCTTGGAAACAGACAAAAAACGTCTAGAGCTAATGCAGCGTGAATTGAGAGTGCTAAAAGAACCGTTGCAAATCGAAGGCGTCCATCGGCTGGACTATGAAATTGAACGTTTACAATTCAATTGCAATCAAATGGTTCAGGAGGTAGAAGAGGCTGGACCATCATATCGTAAGTCATAAGTTTGTTATTGCAAATTTGTAATTATTTAATTTTAAATAAATTTAAGGTTTGGGTGAAACAAACGAAGCCTTTTATAAAAATATTTACACGGCTCAACGTTTACCAATTCAACAACAACAGCAAAACTATCAACATCATCGTCCACCGCCGCGACCTCCAACGCCAAATAATTACAATGTACGTAGCCTGACGGCGGCCGATGCCAATGAATCGCATCAATATGAACAATTATCACAATCATTAGCCAGAACACAAATATTAGACGAAACAACAACACAAAATCAAGATGGTGAACAACAAACACCATGGACTTGTAATATGTGCACATTCCAGAATCATCCGTTACTTAATAAATGTGAACAATGTGATATGCCTCTGCTAACGACAACAACGTCTTCCGGTATGTTAAATCGAGTGAATTCAGCACCACAGCAGCCACCCGTTACACAATTACAATTTCTAACATCATTACAAGAAAATCGCTTGCTATTGCATCAACAGAGTTTGCAAAAATCAGCTCCGCCAACCGTTTTACATAACCACTTTCAGTATGTCGATACTAATGACAATAATGCCTCAACATCAGCTGCTGTGGCAGCATCGCCTACGGTTACCAGACGTCCTCTTTCGGGACATGCACTCTTTTTGACTTAGACATTTTTGTCCTCTCCTTTTTTTTTCTTAAACTTTATTTTTGTCCCGAGGGGGAACCACTACAAACAAATGTTGTCCCTGATTTCTGATTTTCAAATTGATTTCGGGTATTTCCGAATTGATTTGTCCCATGATTTCCGTAAGTGGTTTCCCGCCTCGTTTCTTTCTCTTTTTCGAATTGAATTAAATTTTATTAAATATTCATATGGATTTTTCAATGGAATTTATTGAAATTTTGAAATTTTTCTTAAAAAACAATAAATAAATAGAAAATAAAGAGATTTTGATAAAACTGAACCAATTATAAGATATAAATCTAAGAATCAATTAGAAATATAAGTGGAAACGTAAAAATAAATACGATTTTAACACAAAAGAAAAGCCACCCCCATCAATGTCCAACTCAGTTTTTTGTTGGCTCTTAAAGTTTTCGTACAAATCTATTTTTTTTAAACCGTATGGCGTTTCTTTTAAATCAATATGGTGGACACAATATGGCGTCCGGTTACATCGTTTTATCTAAATAAAGTAAATTTGTATACAAAAAATCTGAAATCTTATTTGGATTGTTTTGCAAATATTGCTGTTGGTTTAATAATTGGTCTTACGAGTCTGGTATTACAGATAAAATAAGAGTTAAGGGTATAGTAACTTCATCTCAGTTTTGCTGACGGCTCTCGGACCGATTGTTTAATGTTAGTTTTATAATTTTTATACACATTAAAATCTCCTCTTTTATTTTCATATAAGAGGTAAATCTGGTAACCCTACGGCTGCATTGCCGCATCTTTGCAATCACCAAGTGGCTTTATTGATTTTTTTAAACACCGCGTGGTTAAAAGACTAACCGCAACCGAACCTTCCATTCAGAGAGTTTGCTTGAATTTTTGATATTTTTAAAAAAGTGTGGCCCTATTAATACGTATTTTTGTTGTTGTTATATTATTTAACAATTTTGTTTTTGTATTTTTTGTTTTTAAAAATATTTAAAGAAAAAACTAACACTTAAGAATTAATTATAAGAAATTTTGATCGAGAAGTCTGGGGTAAAAAAATCTTTAAAATGACAAATTGACTGGTTAGACGACTTGAACTTAAACTTATAGAGTGGTGTGTATGAAAATACTTGCAATTGGCAATTTTACAGTTTTTTTTGTTAACCCTTGACCTCTTTTTATTTAAGTTACATGATAAAAATTTTAATTTTTAGTTTTAATTTTACTTTTAAACATTTATAAAAAGAAGAAAAAATCAACAAAAAAGTGATAAATTTGACTGCAGGAAAATTATCGTTTTGAATATTGGAAATGGATCGAAAAAATTAGACTTTCGTTGTAAAACAAAAGAAAAAATTTATTGATTAAGGTATTTGTTGTGTGCCCAATTAGAGATAGGAAAAAGTTATCTGCATAGAAAAAAGTGTAATTCTTTATTCGATTGTTTGATACAGTGGTCAGTACAGTAAGACTACTAGAAACTACTAGAAACAATGTTCTTTTATGATAGAATTCCATCAGTGGGTTGCCCCACTGCTCTGTTTTTTCGTGAAAGTTTTTGTTCAGTTCTAATCTTGGAACCATATATAGTCTGTATTAGTATTAGAAATATTCATTTAACTAGTAAAAGTATACAGGTTTTGCGTCCATCAGATCCGTCAGATCAGTATTTGAGATACTTTAATTCTGATGTCGTCAAGTCTTTTATACGGTTAATACCTATTCCGTCATACCTTTTTGAGATTTGTGGCTGAAAGGTTACTTAACAATTTACTATTAGCAACATTTCGGAAATTTTTCAGGCATCCAAGTTTTTGTCAACAAATGCTTGAGACGCATTTTAAAAATATTCTACCCAAATGTAATCTCTAATCAAGATCTGTGGCGGAAAACCGAAGTTGGGAGTATTAAAGTATTAATAAGGAAGAGAAA